>ML805451.1:32726-42795 GCA_009831015.1 Picea engelmannii
AGAGGATGAAAAACTCTGGAAAAAGGCCATAGTTGAAGAAATGGAAACCTTGGACAAGCATGAGGCTTGGGATATAGTGGAGTTGTTGACTGGAAGAAATCCCATTGGCAACAAATGGGTGTTTAAGAATAAGTTGAATGCATAAGGTAAAGTGGATAAATACTAAGCTCTATTAGTAGCAAAAGGTTATTCCCAGGCAAAGGGAATTGAATTTGGTGAAATTTTTTCTCCTGTTGCCAAGTTAACTTCTATCAGATTTCTTTTATCTGTTGTTGTTGCATTTGATTTTGAAGTAGAACAAATGGATGTGAAGACAACATTCCTACATGGGGATCTGGAAGAAGAATTCTACGTGAAGTAGCCAGAAGGATTTGTTGTGAAGGGAAAGAAAGAGTCGGTATGCAAGCTGAAAAAGTCCCTATATGGGTTAAAGAAATCACAAGGGAGATGGTATAAAAAATTTGATACTTATGTGTTGGGACTCGACTTCATAAGGAGTAAAGAGGATCACTTTGTGTATTTCAAATTAATTGGTGATCATCTTATTTATTTGGTCTTGTACGTGGATGATATGTTGTTGATGGGAAATGACAAGGACATTATCCAGGATGTGAAAACTCAATTGTCCTCTAAAATTGACATGAAGGATCTTGGTGCTACAAATTTCATTTTGGGCATGGAAATCAAAAGAGATCGATCAAATAGGAAACTCTGGTTAAATCAAATGAAATATGTCAAGGCAATATTGTAGAGGTTTAATATGCAGGAATGTAAACCAGTCAGGGTTCCTATTCCTATAGGTGTAAAGTTATATATGGATCATTGTCCCAAAACAAAGGAAGAGGAAGAGGACATGTCATGTGTTTCATATGCAAGTGTGATTGGCAGTTTCATGTATGCAATGGTCTATATTAGACCTGACATTGCACATGCAGTGGGAGTTTTGAGCAGGTATATGTCAAAACTAGGAAAGGAGCATTGGACAATAGTAAAAATGGTTTTCAGGTATTTGCGTGGCACTACTAGTTATGGATTGTGCTGCCAAGGAAGACTAGGATTGGACAAAGTGTTGGACATTCATGGCTTTGTGGATGTAGATTGGGTTGGAGATTTGGATAGCAGAAGATCTACAAGTGGGTATGTGTTTAACCTGTTTGGAGGAGCAATAAGTTAGATGAACAAAAGACAATTTGCAGTGGCACTCTCAACCACAAAAGTGGAATACATGGCAACCACTCATGCAAGCAAGGAAGCAGTATGGTTACAAAGATTGTTTTCAGGTATTGAGTTGTTACAACAAGTTGTAAGGATAGATTGTGACAATCGAAGTGCAATCTTCTTGGCGAAGAACCCAACTTATCATTCAAAGACAACACATATATATGTTTAGTATCGCTTTGTGTAACATCCCTAGTTTTAATCCTTGTGAATTAGAATGTAATTGTATAAATTTGATTTAGGCTAGTGAGCCGATGTGTTGGGACGAAGAGCTCGTATTGGTTTAATATGGCCAGGGGAAAATGGTATATTATGTCCATTGAAATAATTAGTCAAATATAATCGATGGTTGCGATATGAGAAGGATGAAGAATGATGGGGAGTTGTGATTCCACAAGAGAGAGGGGTTCAGGAGGGATTTATTTATGGGTATTAACCCAACCCACATTCTTGAATTATGTTATCATTGTGTATAACCTTCTATTTGTTGATTGAGTGTTCCTAAAGACAAACATTTAATTCATGTAAGAGGGTGGAAATGGGGAGTCACATCCCAGAGTTATTGAGAGCATGGGCATGAGTAAAATCGGCTTGAGGAAGAGTGTAAGTCAAGTCAAGCAAGAAAACAAGGAGAGGAAAATGTGTGTGGCCAAGGGGGCAATTTTTGGGAACAATCACATTTTTGCATGGAGAGCAGTTTTTACTTGCATATTTTGGACAAAAAGAGCAAAGATGAGTGTTGGGAAGAGCACCAACCATGTTGGGATTGAAAGAAACCATTGTTGGGTTGTGTTTTATGTTGAGAAAGAGGCTTGTGTGCTTGTAAATCAGGTTGTAAGTCTGTGAAGCATTTTATGATGAGAAAATGACTCAAGAGCCTTGTGAGGGTTGTTGTGAGCACTCCTGGAATAGATGGGAGGATTAATGATTAATCAGATGCACTGGAGCCTTGAAGGGAAGTGGGAAGGCCCGAGAGACTCTGTGCAGTGAAGAGGGATCCCATTCCTTGGGTTGTGCAGGTTGTGGCAAATAGAGAGGAACCTGAGTTTTGGGGTTGTTGTGTGTGGAAAGTGGATAGCTAGAGGGTTGAATCTCCTTGTGGGCTCATAGTGGATAGCTCAATGGTGGCTTGTTATTAATAGAAAACGAACAAGAATGCCTAGTGATGAGAGTTTCATCCTTTGTATGCAGCCAATTGGTTAGATATTAACAGATAAGTTATTTGTTGTATTTATTATGATATTATGTTAGGTAAATGGTTTATATGAACGATGTGTGATATGTAGTTGGTAAGCTACAAGAAATTAACAAGCAAAATATCTTATGTTTTAATGTGTGTTTTGCACGTAATGTTGCTCAACTGGAGGCTCGATATGTTACAATATGATATTGAAGCTTATGGTTTAACACTGGACCAATATGGGCCAAGAACCAGTGCGAATTTGGGTAAAATTCACTGGTACAGATGTGTCTGTGACGAATTTGAGGGAAAAAAGAGAAAATTTAGAGTGAAATCCCCAAATTCATGGGGAAATTTCAAGTGAAATTTCCACAGAACCCTCTCAGAGATGATACGGGGCATCGGTCTGCATAGTTAAATTCGACTTACAAGGTTGGATTTTGTGTTTTAATAATCATTGTAGCGCTGGACAGAGTTCAGTGAATCGATGATCGAGATAATGTTTGATCTTGAGATCATGTTTGATCTTGAGATCATGTTTTATCTTGAGATTAACAACTTAGATTCATTGAGATATTTATAAATTTATAAATTTTCGACTGTTTAGAAGGTTGAGTAGATCAAAGACCAAGATTTATTTTTGAGGGTTTGGGAAATGGATCAGATCGATGGTCTGGCTTCATTTTTGACCGATGGGAGGTTGGAGTCGATCGACGGTTGAGATCATCTTGGCTAGGAGATCGACGACCCAGATTGACCTGGGATTTAAAAAAAAAATCTCTAAGTGTTGAAGTTCGACAACAAAATTTGTCGACGACCGATGGTTGGATCGACGATATTAGCGAAGAATTGGGCTCGACCAAAAGAATTGTCGAAGGTCAGGCGTTGACCGATTCAATGAAGTGTTTCGATCAGACAAGATAAATTGTCGATGGGTCGATGGGCTGATGGTTGGGCATCGGTTGATTCGGTGAAGTGTTTCGATCGAACAACAAAAATTGTTGATGGTAGGGCATGAGTCGAATTGACAAGGTGTTCGGGTCGTCCAAGAGAAATGGCCAATCACCGACAAAGGAAAATAAGATGACGATATGTCATGCCACATTAGAATCCACGTGTAATTCCATGTTAGCCAAGTTTATGCCTCAGGATGATGTGTCATGCCATGTTAGCATCTACGTGTCATGACATGTCAGCATAGTTTCCACGTTAGACAAGAGATGGTCGAAGGTCGATGGTCAGGGTTTGGCGAAATTGTAACTAAGTTGCTCGTTAAAGGAATTTGTCGATGGTCGAATATCAATGAGGTTTATAAGCAACATATTGTTTGTGAATAGAAATACTGATGGTTGATCACCGATGATCGGAGATTGGCGAGATTCATGGGTAGTTTTCGGTTTGCAAAGAAAAAACAACCGATGATCGGGCGTCGGGGAGATTGGTGGGTAAGTTTGGTTTACAGTAATAAATTTTTGATTGTCGATCGTCGATGTAGAGTGGATCAATGGTCCATATTTATTCTTATTGTAGATCAATGACTTGGATTAAAACACTAAAACAATCAAATTTCTATGAATTTTTCAGGTTTTTTAAGTCATTAACTTGCAGAGATGTTTTGAGGCCCTAAACAACGTTTTTAGCAATTCTAATTTTCAAGACTGTACATTCCATAGGTATCACATAGAGTCTTTGTAGCTTAAATAAAAAGAGCTCGAGGAGAGCTTTCTAATGAGATAAATTGTTCGCAAAATAGAGCTCGTATGAGGAAGTTACAAGTGAAACAATTAAGGTAAAACTTCGACACTAGTTTACTTTCGGAGGGAATAGCTCCTACTCCTAGCTCCGAAGTCCATTTAGGGAACAGGAGCAACCCATGAAAAGATATTGAACCATATAAGACAACCATGGAGCCATATTTGTAATTTGGGTAAGTAAAAATGTGCAGAAAGAGAAATAAGACACATGTAGCATACAAGGTTAAAAATATAAAACAATCAAAACTTCTGGATGTTGTAACTATCAGTCTAAAGCTCGGTTAAGGGTGAAATTGTGACAGATCGCTCAAAAGGTAGTAATGGGAATACCTAATTCAAATTATGTCAAAGCACCAAGGAAATAGATGTAGGGATGCATTAACAGGGCTAAAATTGTTAGGCCAAGAGAAAACACAAAGGGGCAAAGTTGGCATTTCCAGACTGTTGCAGTTTTTTACTAGAGCATTAGTTTGACAATCTGAGAGTTGTTGTGAATTCAATGTTAGTAGAATTGTCTATGTCATGTAGAAAAGTTTACTTGGTTACAAACAAAATTACCTATAAAGGTGGCCAAAGTTGGTGTTTGAAATTATTTTTCACTTGGGAAAAGGTGCACAAAAGGGGTAATTAGCAATATTCAATTGACTATAACTTTTTGCTCGTTGCTCATAATTGAGCAAGGAAGTAGTAAGTGGAAAGATATTGGATAGTAGAATCCATACATCCATTCATATTTTAGTCTTGAGCCAAAGGATCCTCAATGAATTAGAAGGAATGTTTCTAGTGAACTTGAAGGACACCATTGAGTAGAATGGAATCTCAGGAGGCCATAACTTTTGGCTCGTAAATCAGATTGAAGCATGAGTATGGCCATTGGAAAGATAATCCATAGGAAAACATGATAGAAGGTCTAATTTCTCCAATGGAACATTGATTTTCTCCATAAAGTTACAGGAAAAAGTGGATTTATACTCCATGAAAAATGTAACTACTTGTGAAGATTTTTCCAAATAATGTCAAAGTCTGGAGAAACTTTCCTAGACGATAGAGGTGAGTGCCAGAGGAAATTGTTGGGTAAGGAAGAGTGTTGAAACTCATGATAGTTCCTATGCATAAGTATGGAGGCAAATTTGAATTGTAATATCTTAGCAAAGTAAAAAGGGGCAAAGGTTATTAACAAGGCATTGTTAATACGCAGAGGAACACTCTAGAAGAGAGTGTTGTTTGAAGGGACTGCTAGCAAGAGGATAAGATTCAACAAATAAGGATTGTGTGGGTCTATTCTATATTAATCCCAAGGTCCATTGGACAATGAAGCAGGTCAAGCTTGTGCAATTGGTTAAATCGCCAAAGAGCTGCAAAAGGAAAGTGCAAAGTTGCAGGGCAAGTGATGCAAGGTGGACAAAGGTTTAAGGAAGAGAAAAGGATATTAGTATTCAACTGCTATAGAGTCTGGACAGTTTGCAAAGGAGAATTGATAGAGGTTCTCACATAAAGCATGAATTTGATAGGTGAGGAACGTTATTGCATGCACAAGGAGTTAAAGAGAACTCTATAACATTGAAGGTATAAATATAGTGAAGGCTACAAAGCTTGTTGTAAGAGAAGGAAAGAAGGATGCCATGGGATGAGGTGTGACTCATGGAGTGGATGAGTCACCTCTATGTGAAAGTATAGGAATGCAAGAAGAGGATATTGTTAGATATGATCTAGCAACTTTTGTCTAAAAGTACCAAAGGAAGAAGGTTGTATCTATTATTAGAGTGTGCAACGACATTAGGGTATAAGCACAAATGGAGGATGTGTAGCATTCCATTTTCAGTAGAGTGGTCTTGAGTGGCCAAGTAGTGCTTCACAATGAATCACTCCATGAACCAAAGAGTGTTATTTAAAAATCGAGAAAATACATGGATAACAAAAGATACTAGTAAATATGGAAAAAAAAAAAACATTTCAGAATGTTGAAATGCCAATGAATCATAATGGTATTTCAAGACCGGTTTGGTCAAGGAGATGGGGAGTAGTTAATTAGATTACAGTGCTAATGTTCAACTGGAATAATGCTTGTTACAACACTATGAATATTGAGAATTTTATCCAAAATGTTGGGATATGATTCTCTGCATAAAGAAAGTAGTTGTGAGATAGCAACACTAGTGGATCTAGTGGTTGGAGATGCAGGATGGCCAAGTGGGGCTTGGATGGAAGGTTTAGAATAAAGGTCAGTGGTGCACAGTTGAAAAGAATGGCAGTGCACATGGTAGCAAGGTTCTACAAGAATTCAAGGACAACCATCTACAACAACAAAAATAAATAATTAATTAAGTATGAAATATATATGCATTGGAGTGCATGATAGAATTGATGCATGATGCATACAATAAAGATAGAATGCATGCACATGTAATAAGCATGAACGATTGAATGCTTAATGCATATTGATGTGCATTGGTGCATGTGGGCATGCTTGAACATGTATATGGCATGAGTATAGACTAAGAGTAGTATATATATATATATATATATATATATATATATATAAGAATTAATAACATTGTGGTGTTTGAATAAGACTAATGATGGATTGTGTATCCAAGAAAAATCTTATAGTTTGGTTGAGGATAATGTTGTTGCATATGAAATCCATCCACGTGAAGATAAAGGAGGATGCTAAGAATGATGACCAAGATAGTTGGTGAAGGGAGTCGGTGAGCTTCTGCAAAATATCAAATGACCAGGTGACTTCAAGTAACTTGGTAACAACCATGTAGGTATGCATTTGGTTGCATAAAATGATAAAGGGAATTGAGGTAAGAACTCCCTCAATTAAAATTCAATACTTGTATTGATGAGAGAAGGTAGAAGGCCTTCAATATGCACATTTTTTATGATGTTTGAGTGCATTTATGATCAATTTAATTGCATATTGTGTTATGATGGTTGTGAGATTGTAACCAAGTCAAGTAAGGAAAAATTACATCTATTGTAGCGATGAATGCCATTGGCTATGGACATGTGTGAGGTCGTGATGTGGTTGGAAATGGAAGGTCTTGGATAATATGTTAAAGTGATGGCGAGGCCTTTCCAACTCACATGGTGGAATACATGACATTGATATGTGGTATTCCAAAGTCGATGCAAGGATGCATTGTGTAAATGTGGCCATGAGTATTAACACATTGGTTTAGTCATTGGTAAAATAATGAAAATCTCAATATGCTAGATAATGCATCTACAAGGAATGGTGGCTTCAATCCATTTAATACGAATAATGGTTGGAAGTGATTGAGTTTTAGAATAATTATAATTCTGAAATCACTTCATAAGCCGATTGCAAATGTTGCAATGAAATGATAATGTGCACGAATACTAACAATTGTTTGGATGAATGGAAGTTGAGAAAAATTGCAGGAAGATTGGTCTTAGATATGACATCAATGTAAGCCCATAAAGAAGACTAATATATATAGTTGGAAGAGCCAAACATAATGAGCAAAAAACTCATGCATAGGAAATATTTTTTTTTTCGTATAGAACAAATTTGAGAAATCAATAATCGCAAATTGTTATAATATGCGAACAATTGTTTGGCTGAATGAAAGCTGAGAAAAATTGCAAGAAAAATGGTCTTAGATATGGCAGTGGTGTAAGCCCATAAGGAAGATCGGTGCCTGCTATTGCAAGAGCTAAACGTCTTGAGAAAAAATATCGTGCTTGGGAAAACTTGGTTTCCTATGTGAAATAGAATTGGAAATTAATATGTAAAATTGTTACGATAATATATCATGATGATTGTATGTGTGTGATACATATGAGGTGATGGCTATTAAAACTACAAAGCTCGCAAAGAAAGCTATTGTTATGACACTGGAACCCTTTGATTGCCACAAGTTACAATTTTTTAGTGAAAAATCTGGTAGTGAGTTGGTGCTCCCCTTACGCAAGAACACCTTAGCAAATGATGGATCACCCGAGGGATTGTGTAGCACTGAAGGGGATTCCTGAGCTTGGAGGGTAAGAATGACATGGGGGAGGGAACTCCAAAATGTATATGACATGGTGGTTGGAATCATGAGGGTGTGTCATAAAGGAACAATGAGCTAAATTCTTGTTGTGGTTGCTCATGAAATGGAGCAACAATTATATGAATAAGTGATTGTATTCACTGTGTCAACTATGATGGAAGATAGGTTAATTGTTGTTCAATAAATTTTAAGTTTTTCCTTATTCATTGTTGTTTGTTGTGTCAGAATGAAGTTTATGCATTGTGATTTTATGTGACTGGATGTTTTTGTGTGTCTGTTTCATCGTCATTGCGTATGTTTAAGTTGATTGCGTTATGTTTTAATTGCTATGGGAAGTTGCATGATATTGTATGTCTTTTTGTGTACTTTGTTTCCCCTGGATTTGTGTAAGATGTTATACATCGGGCACAATTCCAACTATTTGAAAGTTGGAGATTCAATTATCACAGTTAGAGTTCCTGGAGCCACAACTTAGAGACTTTATGTCTGACCTTGTACTAGAACCTTGGAAGGGAAATGGTACAGCCTGAAGGACTGCAGTGCAAAGAAGGGGTATACTTCCTTGGGTTGCATAGGTTGAGGGGAACAAGAGTTTGTTGGTTGGAATTGCAATGAGAATCAACGAAGTATAAAAGATATTATAGCTGGAGCTAGAGAAAGGCGGTGTAGGCTGCAAAAAATGAAAGATTATTGGTTAGAATTACTTCCAGAATGATGAATTGTGAAATTATCTTACGCGAATTGGGCCAGGTAGCCTAAGTATCTATGGTTTTTGGGTTGGAGTGCCTATGTATCTAGGGTTTTGGGCAAAGAGCATGTGTAATTTTGTTTAGGTTGGAATGTCTGTGTGATCGTGGGCCGGAGAACCTATACATTAGTTAATGGTTGGGGAGTTGGAATTGTAAAATGAATGTACACATGTAGGGTCTTGTGCATTGAGGACAGTGCAAAAACAAGAGGGAGGGGAATGTAACATCCCTAATTATAATCTCCATGAATTATATTGTAATTATATAAATGTGATTTAGGCTTGTGAGTCTATGTGTTGGGGCGAAGAGCACGTATTGGTTTAATATGGTCGAGGGCGAAATGACATATTATGTGCATTGAAATAATTAGTCAATTATAATTGCTAGTTGTGATACAAGAAGGATGAAGAACGTTGGGGGGCTATGATTCCACAAGATAGAGGGGTCCAAGGGGGATTTATTCATGGGTATTAACCCAACCCACATTCCTGAATTATGTTATCATTGTGTATAACCTTCTATTTGTTGATTGTGTGTTCGTAAAACTAACCATTGAATTCATATAAGAGGGTGGGAGTGGTGAGTCACATCCTAGAGTCATCTAGAGCATGGGCATGAGTACAATCAACTTGGGGAAGAGTGTAAGTCAAGTCAAACAAACAAACAAGGAGAGGAAAATTCCTATGGCCAAGGGGGGCAGTTTTTAAGGACAATCACGTTTTTGCATGAAGAACATTTTTTACTTGCATATTTTGGAACATAGTTACCAACTTAATGAGAACCGTGACCTCAAAACGAGAACTCTAGCCCTTAAAACCCATATTTTTGCATAAAAAAACATGAAAATCAACCCCCAAATCAAAAGGTGGTGCTACTGGTAGCACCATTTTTTGTAACCGGGCCAAAATTACAACTTTTTTCAAGCATGGACTTAAAGGATCAAATGGTTCTTCAAACAAACTTTAAAATCAACCCCCAAATCAAAAAGTGGTGCTATCGGTAGCACCATTTTTTGTAACCGGGTTAAAATTACAACTTTTTTCAAGCATGGGCTTAAAGGATAAAATGGTTGCTAAAAAAAACTCTAAAATCAACCCCCAAATCAAAACGTGGTGCTACCGATAGCACCAAATTTTCTAACTG
>ML805451.1:53740-75749 GCA_009831015.1 Picea engelmannii
TGTAACCCCATGTATGCAAATAAAACAACAAGTGAGAGAATGTTGGGTACATGTTATATTCTTTGCACAACTAGATCTAGTGGTTGCATTGTGTTGGGCGTGCGCGGGGGGGAGGGGTGATACCCGAGGGGTCACAGGAGTTCAGGGGAAACACCCCTGATTTTGTTTTGCATTTTTTGCGTCTGTTTTGGCGGTTTTTCGACACACAGTTTTCGCCGATGGTTTTCTAATTCTGGTTAAGGAATTAGGGTTGTTGACTAATCTGGGTCAAAGGATTTGGGGTTTGGATACCACATGATCCTATATGTATATTGTATTTTAACAATGAAGAGTATGATGAATAGAATATTAGAGGTGCGACTCTAAACATGTTGCTAGTTTTACCGGTTTGGGTTTCCAGGGTAAAATATCTCTGTAATGTGTGTGTGTGTGTGCCATTGTATCTTTTCTGTTTTTATTAAGAATATGTTTGTAGTAATTAATTGTACAATGTTAAAATCTACACCAATTCTTTATTGATGACCTTTGTACTCAAGCCTTAATGGACATAAAAACAATTGGTGAATGTCACCGAAGAATAAACACCAATGATTAGGCCCCCCGATGAACCAAAAGAATCCAACCCATTGAATAACTAGCCTGGCAATAATTTGTAGAGATCTTGGATAATAGAGTCACATTTTCCCATGGTTTCTTGAATGAAAACAATATCTGGATGGTCTTGTAAAACAAATCTCCCAAGGGGTAATTTTTTACGCCTCCCCCGCAAGCCCCTCATGTTGTCTGTCGTTGTATTCATTGGGTAACTATCTTCGGGGTTGTTCCTTCTCTAAGAACTCTAGAGATGAGTCGTTGCCAACCCCGTGTCACTTCCCATAATGCCTTTTCTTGCGCATGTTTCAATGCAAACTTCCTTATCACTTTTGAGGGCTAGGGATCTTTAGCTCTTACAAACCCTAAATCCCCAAATGGAGAAAACCATCGAGGAATGACTTGGGGTTGCAACAGGTATGGATCACGACTAGTGGATGTCGAATGCGAGCTAACATAGTAACCCTAAAGAGACTTGTAGGAATTTTTTGTGCATGGATCTGAGTCTTTAGATAGCTCGATAACGAGATTTGACTTAAGTCTGCCAACCAATGGGTAATTTTCTAAGGCAAAACTAGAAGAAACATTGAGTCCCATCCCTCCCCCCACATCAATAGGCCAAAAATCCAAAGGAGAAGATGAAGAAAATCGAATAGGGTGGGGAGATGGAACAAACTTCCCCTGTTCAAATCAATTAGTCACACTAGTGGACCAAATAGATTCAATTTTGCTCCAATGCGAGGAAGACAATTCCATATCAACCCCTAACACGTCCCTTGGCAATAATTGCACCTCATTTCTGGAAGTTGGCTCAGTTACAAAAATGGTGCTATCCCCCACAATGACATCTTCTTTTATGGCCGACACCGAGTCAAAACCTTATGCCAAATCCACCTCCCTGCTAACCCTAGAAAAAGGGATTTGGTTGAGATGAACCCTAGGTTTGTTGCATGTCAGGGGAGGGGGGGAAGAAACTTTTGCATACCCCTGCCAAACCCCATGAAAATTCTTAGTCAATTTTTTTGTCACAATTGGCTAGTACGTGACCAACTTGATGACATCTTGAACAAAGAAATGGGATGTTTAAGTAATCCAATAGTTGTGTGAAAGTCCACTTGCCCGCAACAAGCTTCATAAATTCAAAAAATCCCTTTCATGGATCTAGTTCTATTAGTATCTAAGCCACTGATCTAAAATTGTTGGATTTGAAACTAGAATCAAAAGCAATGAACTTCCCCAACGAATCCTCTATGGCCTTAAGCCCAAAATCTGACTAGAATTCCAATTGGAGATTGGGCAATTTAATCCAAATGGACATACTCCACAAATCCTCCTCCTGAGCATCGAACAATGGATGCCAAGGTTTGGCACAAAGAACGTGTCTCTCCCAAAACCATCGAGAAGACATGATTTTACTAACGTCTTCCTTGCACCGAAAAACAAATCCAATCCATCCTCGCGAAAGGAGATGGAAAATAGGCATATACCCTAGCAATGAATCCCACTAACCCTCCATCCATTGGTTGAGCACACTTGCAGAGATCCTATGCTCACATAATATTCCCACGATCGCCTCACCTTCTATATCCAATATCTGATTAACTTGTAAGTCCTTCCATGCCACCAAGGAAATACCCCCCCTCATGATTTAACTACCTTTCTATTATTTCGACCCAACTTCTTCCCGTTTGACTGCGCTAAGGTGCCTTGCAGATCCTCGAACTCAATCTTTCTCCCAATGAACCTTGAGCCCCCAACACCTTCCATATCTAATGGTTCAGGGAGAATCGCACCAACAACTTGCACATCTCCATATTTTGGAAGAGATGGGGAAGATCGAGCCCCAACCTTTCGACGAACCTCTCGAGATCCCTTGCCCGAGGAACCAAATGAATAGATCCCAATCTCTGACAAGACCCATATTGAAGATATGAAGGGTAGATTGTTTTGTCCTGGGCCAAACGAGCTTCTAATGAGCATGCACTCAAAAACTCAAAACCTCCCCGTGAACTGATGCATCTATAATGCAAATCAATGTCAAGGTTGACAGGTGGGTTTGAAATGATATCATCCTCCGTCAACACATCGTTCGAGTAGTCGACCAACTACGATGGTTCCTCCATCTACAAGCATGGAGGCTAAGAAGGTCCCACCTAGCACTCAGACTAAACCTTAAACCCTACTCTATAGAGCCCGCTGAAATTTTTCATGTCAAACGTTGTGGTGTTTATGTTGTTTTAGGTGACACATTTTCCTCACAATGGAAGCATTGTCACTATTGATCAACTTGCACATGATAATCACCATCCTTCAATAAAACAATTTATCACTCAAAGGATTTGATCATTTCGAGCAATTGATATATCCGATAATAACATGGATCTATGCCAATTATATAAATTGTGAAAATATTAAAGTTAAAATTCCTTACTCATTTTGGGACGCAAAAAACAAGATCAAAATCATTGGAAAATCACTTTTACCCTCACTAATAACAAACAAAAAGAACAATAACAAGAATCAAATTCACCACCCCCACAACAAAGAGGGCAACAACAACACTCCATTTCAAAACCACCTTGTTAGCCAACATTATGATTAAACACACTATCCATATATGCAAATTGGGCTTGCACCAACATACTAATTAAACCCATTATCCATATATGCAAATTGGGCTTGCACCAACATACTAAGTAAAACCACTATCAATATATGCAAGATTGGGCTTACACCAATACACTAATTGGCAATATTAGGCACTCGTACAATAATTAGAAAGATTAGGCTTGCGTCTCTCCTTATTCACTATTGTTTGTTGTGCCAAAATGAAGTTTCAACATGTGTGATTTTATGTGACTAGATGTTTTTGTGTGTCTGTTTCATCATCATTGCGTATCTTTAAATTGACTGCGTTATGTTTTAATTGCTATGGGAAGTTGCATGGTATTGTATGTCTTGCTGTGTACTTTCTTCCCCCCGGAGTTGTGTAAGATGTTATACATCAGACACAATTGCAACTATTTGAAAGTTGGAGATTCCATTAAAACAATTAGAGTTCCTGGAGCCACAACTTAGAGAATTTCTGTCTGACCTTGTACTAGAACCTTGGAAGGAAGATAATACAGCCTGAAGGACTGTAGTGCAAAGAAGGGGTATACTTCCTTGGGTTGCATAGGTTGAGGGGAATGAGAGCTTGTTGGTTGGAATTGCAATGGGAATCAACAAAGTATAAAATATATTATAGCTGGAGCAAGAGAAAGGTAGTGTAGGTCGCAAAAAATGAAAGATTGTTGGTTGGAATTATTGTCATAATGATGAATAGTGAAATTATATTACGCGAATTGGGCCAGGTAGCCTAAGTATCTATGGTTTTTGGGTGAGAGTGACTATGTTTGTATATTTTTTGGGCAAGGGTGCCTATGTATACATGGTTTTGGGCCAAAGAGCCTATGCAATTTTGTTTAGGTTGGAATGCCCGTGTGATCGTGGGTCAGAGAGCCTATACATTGGTTAATGGTTGGGGAGTTGGAATTGTAAAATGAATGTACACATGTAGGGTGTTGTGCATTAAGGACAATGCAAAAACAAGGGGGAGGGGAATGTAACATCCCTAATTTTAATCACCATGAATTATAATGTAATTATATAAATGTGATTTAGGCTTGTGAGCTAATTTGTTGGGGCGAAGAGCTCGTATTGGTTTAACATTGTCGAGGGCCAAATGACATATTATGTGCATTGAAATAATTAGTCAATTATAATCGCTAGTTGTGATAGGAGAAGGATGAAGAATGATGGAGGGCTATGATTCCACAAGATAGAGGGGTCCAAGGGGGATTTATGTATGGGTATTAACCCAACCCATATTCCTGAATTATGTTATCATTGTGTATAACCTTCTATTTGTTGATTGAGTGTTCATAAAACTAATCATTGAATTCATGTAAGAGGGTGGGAGTGGGGAGTCACATCCTAGAGTCATAGAGAGCATGGGCATGAGTACAATCATCTTGGGGAAGAGTGTAAGTCAAGTCAAGCAAGAAAACAAGGATAGGAAAATTCGTATGGCCAATGGGGCAATTTTTGGGGATAGTGACGTTTTTGCATGGAGAACATTTTTTACTTGCATATTTTGGACAACAATAGAGGAGAAGAGTGTTGGGAAGAGCACCAACCATGTTGGGCTTGAAGGCAACCATTGTTGGGCTGTGTTTTATGTTGAGAAAGAGGAACGTGTACCTGTAAATCGAGATGTAAGCCTGTGAAGCGTTTTATGTTGAGAAAATGACTCAAGAGCCTTGTGAGGGCTGTTGCAAGCACTCCTGGAGTAACTAGGAGGATTATTAATCAATCAGATGCACTGGAGCTCTAGAGGGAAGTGGGAAGGCCCGAGGGACTGTGTGCAGTGAAGGGAGATCCCATTCCTTGGGTTGTGTAGGTTGTGGGGAAAGAGAGGAACCTGGATTTTGGGGCTGCTACGTGTGAAGAGTGGATAGCTAGAGGGTCAGATCTCCTTGTGGACTCATAGACTCAGCATGGGGGTGGCTTGTTATTGAGAGAAAGTGAATATAAATGCCAATGGATGGGAGGTTCATCCTTTGTATGCACCCAGTTGGTTAGTTATTAATAGATAAGTTCTCTGTTGTATTTATTATGATATTTTGCTGGGTGAATGGTTTATATGAATGTTGCGTGTTTGATGTTTGCTTGAGCAGTTGCATTGATGTTTTAATATATGTTGTTAGATGCATTTAGAGCTGTGGTATCAGTCAAATGGTTAAATTGTGTGTGATTTGTAGCTGGTAAGCTACATGAAATTAACAAGCATAAAATCTTGTGTTTTAATGTGTATTCTGCATGTAATGTTGCTCAGTTGAAGGTTGGGTACGTTACACTTTGTGCGATACATGGTTGAAGAAAATAAGGTGTTATTGATGAAGGTGGACACTTTGAAGAATGTTGCAGATTCATTAACAAAAGTTGTGAGCACTGAGAAGTTCTCTTGGAGTAGAGGATCTATGGGCATTGTTGCCATGGATTGTTGACTATGTAATCCTGTAACCCCATGTATGCAAATAAAACAACAAGTGGGAGAATGTTGGGTACATGTTATATTCTTTGCACAACTAGATCTAGTGTTTGCATTGTGTTGGGCGTGCGAAGGGGGGGGGCTACTCGAGGGGTCATAGGAGTTCTAGGGCAACGCCCCTGATTTTTTTTTTGGCATTTTTTGCGTCTGTTTTTTGGTGGTTTTCCGACACACAGTTTTTGTCGATGGTTTTCTAATTCTGGTTAAGGAATTAGGGTTGTTGACTAATCCAGGTCAATGGATTAGGGGTTTGGATGCCATAGGATCCTATATGTATATTGTATTTTAAACAATGAAGAGTATGATGAATAAAAGATTAGAGGTGCGACTCTAAACATGTTGCTAGTTTTACCGGTTTGGGTTTCCAGGGTAAAATATCTGTGTAATGTGTGTGTGTCTGTGTGTGCCATTGTATCTTTTCTGTTTTTATTAAGAATATGTTTGTAGTAATTAATTGTATAAGGTTAAAATCTACACCAATTCCTTACTAACGACCTATGTACTCAAGCCTAAATGCACATAAAAACAATTGGTGAGTGTCACCGAAGAAGAAACACCAATGATTAGGCCCCCCGATGAACCAAAAGAATCCAACCCATAAAATAACTAGCCTGGCAATAATTTGTAAAGATCTTGGATAATAGGGTCACATTTTCCCATGGTTTCTTGAATGAAAACAATATCTGGATGGTCTTGTAAAACAAATCTCCCAAGGGATAATTTTTTAGGCCTCTCCCCCAAGCCCCTCACGTTGTCTGTCGTTATATTCATTGGGTAAATATATTCAGGGTTGTTCCTGCTCTAAGAACCCTAGAGATGAGTCGTTGCCAACCTTGTGTCACTTCCCAAAACGTCTTTTCTTGAGCATGTTTCAATGCAGACTTCCTTATCACTTTTGAGGGTTAGGGATCTTTAGCTCCTACAAACCCTAAATCCCCAAATGGAGAAAACCATTGAGGACTGACTTGGGGTTGCAACAAGTATGGATCACGACCAGTGGCTGTCGAATGTGAGCTATCAGAGTAACCCTAAAGGGACTCATAGGAATTTTGTGTGCATGGATCCGAGTCTTGAGATAGCTTGATAGCGAGATTTGACTTAAGTTTGCCAACCAATGAGTAATTTTCTAAGGCAAAACTAGAAGAAACACCGAGTCCCATCCCTCCCCCCCACATGAATAGGCCAAAAATCCAAAGGAGAAGATGAAGAAAATTGAATAGGGTGGGGAGATGGAACAAACTTCCCCTGTTCGCTTAGTCACACTAGTGGACCAAATAGATTCAATTTTGCTCCAATGTGAGGAAGACAATTCCATATCAACCCCTAACACGTCCCTTGTCAAGCATTGTGCCTCATTTCTGGAAATTGGCTTGGTTACAAAAATGGTGCTATCCCCCACAACGACATCTTCTTTTATGGTCGACACTGAGTCAAAACCTTGCTCCAAATCCACCTCCCTGCCAACCCTAGAAGAAGGGATTTGCTTGAGAGGAACCCTAGGTTCGTTGCATGTCAGGGGAGGGGGGGAAGAAACTTTTGCATAGCCCTGCCAAACCCCATGAAAATTCTTAGTTCTGTCACAATTGGCTAGTACGTGACCAACCTGATGACATCTTGAACAAAGAAATGGGATGTTTAAGTAATCCAACAGTGGTGTGAAAGTCCACTTGCCCACAACAAGCTTCATAAATTCAAAAAATCCCTTTCATGGATCCAATTCTATTAGTATCTAAGCCACTGATCTAAAGTTGTTGGATTTGAAACTAGAATCAAAAGCAATGAACTTCCCCAACGAATCCTCGATGGCCTTAAGCCCAAAATCCAACTAGAATTCTAGTGGGAGATTAGGCAATTTAATCCAAATGGACATGCTCCACGAATCCTCCTCCCGAGCATCGAACAATTCCAGGGTTTGGCACAAAGAACGTGTCTCTCCTAGAACCATCGAGAAGACATGATTTTACTAACGTCTTCCTTGCATCAAAAAACAAATCCAATCAATCCTCGCGAAAGGTGATGGAAAATAGGCATATACCCTAGCAACAAATTCCACTGACCCTCCATCCATTGGTTGAACACACTTGCAGAGAGCCTATGCTCACATAATCTTCCCACGATCGCCCTGCCTTCTATATCCAATATCTGATTAACTTGTAAGTCCTTCCATACCACCAAGGAAATACCCCCCCTTGTGATTTAACTACCTTTCTATTATTTCGACCCAACTTCTCCTTGTTTGACCGCCCTAAGGTGCCTTGCAGATCCTCAAACTCAATATTGCTCCCAATGAACCTCGAGCCCCCAACACCTTCCAGATCTAATGGTTCAAGGAGAATCACACCAACAACTTGCACATCTCCATATTTCGGAAGAGATGGGGAAGACCGAGCCCCAACCTTTTGACGAACCTCTCGAGATCCCTTGCCCGAGGAACCACATGAATAGATCCCAATCCCCGACAAGACCCATCTTGAAGATATGAAGGATAGATTGTTCTGTCCTGGGCCAAACAAGCTTCTAATGAGCATGCACTCAAAAACTCAAAACCTCCCCGTGAACTGATGCATCTATAATACAAATCAAATGTCAGGGTTGATAGGTGGGTTCGAAATGATATCATCCTCCGTCAACACATCATTCGAGTAGTCGACCAATTACGATGGTTCCTCCATCTACAAGCATGGAGGCTAAGAAGGTCCCACCTAACACTCAGACTAAACCTTAAACCCTACTCTATAGAGCCCACTGAAATTTTTCATGTCAAATGTTGTGGTGTCTATGCTGTTTTAGGTGATACATTTTCCTCACAATGGAAGCATTGTCACTATTGATCAACCCGCACATGATAATCACCATCCTTCGATAAAACAATTTATCACTCAAAGGATTTGATCATTTTGAGCAGTTGATATATCCGATAATAACATGGATCTATGCCAATTATATAAATTGTGAAAATATTAAAGTTAAAATTCCTTACTCATTTTGGAACGGGAAAAACAAGATCAAAATCATTGGAAAATCACTTTTACCCTCACTAATAACAAACAAAAAAAAAACAATAACAAGAATCAAATTCACCACCCCCACAACAAAGAGGGCAACAACAACACTCAATTTCAAAACCACCTTATTAGCAAACATTATGATTAAACCCACTATCCATATATGCAAATTGGGTTTGCACCAACATACTAATTAAACCCACTATCCATATATGCAAATTGGGCTTGCACCAACAACCTAATTAAACCCACTATACATATATGCAAGATTGGGCTTGCACCAATACACTAGCAAGATTAGGCACCCCTACACTAATTAGAAAGATCAGGCTTGCGTCTCTCCAATACTACACTCGAATTCTATAGTGTAGAATGCACCTTTAGACCGACTTCCGTCTTTTTATTATGAAATCTATCCATATCGATGTGATATTCTCTCTATAAATATTGCTAGTGTGTTACATGCTGTTCTTTTCGTTTTTTCAGGTTCACCCATCCCTCCCCAAAATCTGGGCTTCCCCGAGAACGGAGCAATCTGTAAGCTTGTTATCCTGAGAAAACAGATCGCATTCAGTTGAATCGAAGAATGATGTCGACTACTCATTCAGATCCGAGACAGCCTTCGACAGCCAAGCCCTACACACCGCCTTCCATTTCACAGGATCTACCGGCTGATTATTCTAGTTTCCTCGCCATCATGTTCGGAGTGGCAGGGGTGATGCTTCGGGTGAGTCCAATTCTCTGTCTATATATTCGCCATTTTTTGGTATATATGTATTTATGGGATTGCAGAAAATAAAATAAGATATGGCTAGGATAGTAGCAGTATTCAGTGAAGTGGGTATGACCAATATGGATGCATGGAAGAACCCTTAGAGGCAAGAGTCATAACCACAAGGAGATTTACTAACATAAAGGTAGCATAAGATGGGAGTGAATAATTACGAAAACTTTAGGATACAGTAGAGGAGTCTGAACGGTAGGAGGAACACCCAATACAAAACGGACTAGGCAATCAGCATATACTCATCGAGTACGGCTTTCATCTGAAAGGAGTTGTAAAGGGAAGGTAAGCTGATGTGACGAGGACACGACAAAGCTGTTTATAAAAAAATAGGTCTACTTGAGAACAACAGGTTCATTGAAGTACACTATTTTTGGTGGTATATACAAAATAGGAATTCGCGAAGTAGATCAATGTGCCTTAAAAAGCCATAGAATTTGGGGAAGGTTGATCAAATTTATGTCAGTCCATGATAATCTTCTCTGAATTTTTGTTGGCCTATACTTAAGAAAATCGTCTGTAAGACTGCATTACGATGCATTTGCCAGTGCTGCTCTATGATTTGGTAATTAGTCTGCTCGGGCCCGATTCTAGCAGAAGAATCTCTTTGTGAAATAGGGTAGCTTATTTTTTTTATCTCTGAAATAAACTACATGAATCACCCTCGCATACTAGCTGAACCTAGCCAAATCATGAAATTTGAAAATGGAATAAGGGTAAGTTTTGCAATCTGTCTTGAGAGGAAAACAGGGTTGAAATTTTGCAATCTGTCTTGAGATGAAAAAAACCATCAGTTCGCTCAAAATGATTCTAAACAACTAAATATGGAATCCCATTGCAGAAATGCAAAATATAGTAAAATGTGAGAAGAGATTAAATATCAGTGAAAATTTTTGTTAACCCCGAATCTATCAAGCACCTAAATAAAGGGATTAAATCCCTTGAGGGTTGAGGAGTAAGGTGTAAATTTTTTGATTATTTAAGATTGATTTATGCTGGTTGTAATCTCACTCAACTCAGTAGAACTCACAAATTAAAACTTATGCAAATATAGGTATTCTAAAATACAATTTGGATTATTGTCAAGATATTCATATTTGCATTGTAATAATATTTTTATATAAATATCATTATATTTATAGTATTTCTATTTATTTTAAATCTGGTATTTCTCTTTTTATCTCTTCATATAACAGTTTTTATATTAGGTATACATATAAAATCCATCTCTTTTCACATATATAGAGATATTGTTGTTTTTGTTTGTATTTATATTTGACTAACACATAGTATTACTATTATTGCTTGTTATAAGTTTTTTTTTTGAAATTGAATATGATATGATGATGTAAACATTACCCATATATGTGACAACATCTTTATCATATTAGGATGTAAAACTAATATTTTTTAATGAGATTCTGTATATGATCACTAATAACATATGATTAATGGAAGGATATTGCTTTTAAGGAAAATAAAATATATTTATTGAATTATTAGTTTGTGGTGAGGTCCACCTCAAGTTGTATCAGAGGCTAGAGCTTGTCGTTCATTAGTTGATTCTTCTGTTTTTCCCTTCATTCACCCATACATCTCATTCATGTTGTATTGGTTTAATTTTTTAGGCTGGCAATTTCTATTCTCTTCATATTTACATACTCAAAACAAAATAATAAAATAAGATTATATAACTCTGTAATAATGTCAATTGGATTTAGCTTGGGTGATTGGGAGGAATAATGAATATATTGTTATCATGGCTTTGAACCTTGTTGTTGACTAATTTTATGCTCTGAAAATTTTAGGATTTACCCTAGATACCATCTTCGAAATGAGAAGAAGTACTTAAGACTCAAGAGTTTTTCTTGGGCTTTGAAACTTGAAAAAAAAAATCTGTAATAATTATCATGCTTACATTCATCCTTGATATTGTCTACCCTTCATCATACTTACATTAAACCTACCACTGGTAGGCTTGTGATTATTCTCTTCAGAGACATTTTCTAAAATAGCTGTGTCTATTGTCTTGGTGCATTGATCTCGGACAACCATGGTTCATTTTCATCTGGCAGTGGGAATGTTTTTGTTTCATTGGTAGAAGCGTAGATACCAAAGCGTAGACAATTGTGGGTTGAGGATGCCAAGCATCCTATATAGACCATTCATTCAATCAATGCTAAACCTTTAGAAAAAATTCAGGGGCTTTTTATAAAGTACTTATTGACACTTATGCATCTGAACCTTGATTGTACTTGTATTTCCCACAATTTTTTTGATTAGTAGTAATTAGATTTAGTGCACGGGTAATTGGCGCTAGGACACGCTAGGGTCGTCATACCATTACTAATGTTCTCTTTCTAAGGTGGTTCCACATAGTTCAACATCAATATTGTCATTCGCCGCGGTAACTATTCATTTATCTTTTTGAAGTATCGAAACCTCACATTTTATTGATTGTGGAATAGAAACTTAATCATTTTAATATATGCATATCTGAAACCAAGGGTGCAAATATTTGATAGACTTTATCGTTGTGAGTAAAGACATCATTTAGGAACTTCTCCTAAGATTTGAACATCTATCCTGGAACCCTTCATAGACAGATCTCCCCATTTTCAGACACCTTTTTGACATTCAAATATACGATGATTGTCAAAGATACTGTTGCATATTACTCTATTACTGTATTACAGGTATCTTAAATTTATAAGTCTACAATCAAAATCATATTTGATGCCAACAAACAATCTCTTATAGCTCGTTTGTGTGTAAAAGTTGAGAGAGATTGAGGTTGTTTGTTTTAACTTTTAGGCTAAATGATGAAGATGGTTTCACTTTGGTGTTTGGTGTTTCCGATACCCATGCTAGAGGCCCTCAGAAACACCAAAAAACCAAAGTGAAACCATGCTGTATGGATTTGGAGTTTTAAATCTTTGATATCTTTGCATTAAAGATGTGAATTTCATGGCTACTGAATCGGATGCACTAGCTTTTTGTTATAGCAGGCGACAATATACTCATTGCTGGGTTTTGAAGGTGTATAATTTCACTTGAAAATAACTGCTTTGAAACAAATTAATTTCATTTGAAAATAACTGCTTTGAGACAAAT
Organism: Picea engelmannii; assembly: GCA_009831015.1. NCBI lineage: Eukaryota > Viridiplantae > Streptophyta > Pinopsida > Pinales > Pinaceae > Picea > Picea engelmannii. Next base: position 66,327 of record ML805451.1, read on the forward strand.
TTGTTCTACCTGTCGAAGTATTAATCAAGAAAGTTTGATGCAAAAATAATTATTTTATAATTTCTTGACCTAATAATTCCACTCTGAGATTTCAAGTTTATCATGTTCTTTTGCTTTAGAAAAGTTGGCGTTATTTAATCCTAATTTATATTTGACTGTGGTTGGCCGGATTAAATTCATAGGGGAGGTATTATATGTTAATGAGAAGATAATGTTTCTCTGATATTGTGCAGTACAAGCTTGGATCCTGGTTGGCAATAATTTGCTGTGCACAGTCACTAGCAAATATGAGAAATATGGAAAATGATTTAAAGCAAATTATGATGGCTATGACGTAAGTTGTGGTTGATTTCATTTATTAACCAGTATTAGCTTACCATCTTATACTGCTTTTCTTTGTTTAATTTATCAATATATCATTTCACATATTTTCGCATGCAGTTTTTACAGTTTTGATTATGTGATAACACGGGCTTTCAGATTTCTCATGAATTCTATATGTAATTGTGTCCAGTCAAGATTTGGATTGAAAAGTTAAAACGTCAGTATAGTAAATGTGTAGTTGAATTTTACCAAATCACCTTGAGCATTTTCTTGCACTATTATTCTGCATGTTTGATTTATATAAAATATTGGGCTAAACAGAACCTTCAGCATGTTGTCTATCGTCAAGGCTGGCCATCCATTACTAGTCCAGCAACCTTCCCCAATTCTTTTGGTTTGGTCCATATCAAACAAATTTTGCATCTGCTTTTGTGGCTATGTACTTTACAAGCTTTAACTTCATGTAACATTACATCTTACTGAGTGGTTCCGTCTGTTTCTGTCACGTACTCATCTCTTTTATGGTGTAAAAGAAATCATTTTCTGCTGTTGGTGATGATTAAGAGACAAAGGTAAAATGAAACAAGCTTTCTTACATTCAGGAGATTCGGTGATGTGCAAGACAATACTTGGAATTGTGGAACATTTCAATGCTTTGCACAGTTGTTTCTGTCACTGATGCACTAGCCTAAAGAGAAAGTTGAGAAAGTCCAAGAATTCTATCGGGCATGGCATCCGACCCCTTGGAAGGGAAGAATATGGTTTATTTGTGGATGATCCACCTGAATGGTATTGGTGTTTATCCGAGTTCCATGGGGATGCATCCCTTGCACACGTCCCTAAGGGTGAGGGGTGCATCCCTTGTGCACCCAATGTAAAGGGTATGGGGGTACGGTTTGGGTATGTTCCATGCTGTACCTGATTTGTAGGGGATTCTGTAGGGATGTCCCCTGTGGCAGTGGTTTATTGGGGAGAACCCCTGCCAAATGGGGATGCTGGGCATCCTCTAGTGCCCAACAATAAATGGGTCATAAAACTTCATAGCTTTTTTTTAACCATTTATACTGTCGCCAGCATCCTTAAAATGTTCCCATCCCCTTATGTAACCCTCAAAAATCATTTTGGAAGCGAGGAGAAACAAGAGCAGCAACAACTGACTGGTTTGTGAGGAGCAGCACCAGTTTTTGGGCTCGGAGGAGCATTATTCAGCTTGAAATTGAAACAGCAGAATTTAGGTTTGGAACTAGTTTGAAACTCCATTTATCAAAGGCAAAATGGACTACTCTTCAATAACCGGTAGCAAGAACATAAAGAAGAAAAGTCAACATTATTGACCTTTGGTAAACAACTTGCACCTTAATAAATGCTCTAGAAAATAATAAATTGACTTCTTTTCTGAGTTTTGGGACCTTGATAGATGGGTTTGGTTTTCTTACAGGGATCTTTCTAGGATTTTGTTGCTTCATAAGATTTTTTAAACAATAATGGTTCTATTTCATATTAGATAATGCTTCCCAACTGGACAGCTGTGTAATACAAAATTGATAGGGAAGGCTGAGGTAAAATGTCCAAAAACAAGCCATTCTATCCAAAAAGCTACCAAGTCTACCTTCCCTATTCCAGCTTCTTAGGGCTAGGCAAGTATATTGCCTTACATATTAGCTAAGCAGAAAAACTATACAGCGATACATCTATAATTGCAAGAAAAAAAGTTATTGGTTTCCATGCCCATGGCAGGTGTTAGCATGCACAATGTTTTGAGGTGCAGCTCCATTAACGTCTAGTTGCTCTTCCCTCTCAAGGTTGGCTGCAGGGTTTAAGGAACCTGTGCAATAATCCATTTCTGATTCTGGGAGGCGTTGTGTCCTGATTTCCCTCCGAGGCCAATTATAGGCCACAGAGGGAGGGGTCTTTTGATGAGCTGGAATCCTCAGTAACGGGAGAAGAACCACTTTCCAGGGGAAGGCCGAGGTGGGATGCGATTCTATTAGCCAGTGATTGCAGGGTGTGGACTTATGTACTGATTTTCAATTTTTCCTCTCCCTGTATTGCCATGAAAGCAGACACTTCTTCCCCCCATTCACGGAGTTCCAAGATTTGCTGGGCTGTGTGGACTACACATGCATGCTAGGCAGATTTTCCTTCCTGTATTTGCTGAGTGAACTCATCCTTCCATCTATTACATCAAATAGTCCAGTTCATAACACTACATTGGTTTTGAATAGTTTCATTTTCACAATGTTTCACCCCTCGCTTCAGGTCACTGAGTTCACATGACACATAACAGCCTCGCCTACAATGGCATTGGGCCATTGTAAATCCTGTGATTACCAACAACTGGTGTGTTGATTTCAAGTCCTTGATCATGGAAGTTCGAGGAGGATACTTGGCATGATGATGATGAGGTGGAGTGTGGCTGCCCCTAAATCAACCAAGCTTGATCGCTAGATACCATAGGCCAAATTACCAGAGACCAAATTCCAAAGCATACAATAGACACCATCGCCCATAAATCACCAACCCGAAGACCAAACACAACAAACTCCAATGAGCAAGAAGAGAAAACTGAACACCTTTCTCTTCAATGCAATGTGGCCTTTATTATTGGAGGCCAAGGATGCTGGGCCAATGATAGAGATCCCAACTAGAGCCTCTGATTCCCACCAATTGTGTCGCCTTCTCCATTGCTTTCTGTTGGTAGTGAAACCAAAGACAACGATTAAGGCCATCAAAATTTGCTAGACCCGAAGTGCTTGTTGATTAAACCCACATTTGTTTTTGAACTCTGCCATTGTACACCACATTAACATTTTCACATGTGAGAAATGGCGAGGAGGAATGTTGAGGTATTAATACTCCATCTTGTCGCCGTTGCATGGTAGGACAAGTCACAAGATGGTGGAATCTCATCGTAAGGGGTGAGGGAGAGAATCCTCCCCATTTAGTTCACAAATGGCCTCCGCCAACTTGATGCCTTGATTGTTCATTGGCGAGTTTATTTTTTCCATGAAGAAAATGATAAAACTCGATTGCCTTGAAGTCTTGTGCTACCTCTAGAATACTTTGTACAAGTCAATATAGGTAGAAATTAGATATAGGGCTTTGACGAGAATTGCAGAGCCCCCCACTACTATTGCTTTGTGAACTCCTTTACCAGATAGGATGGACAAACCTTGGAAGAGAACTAAGGCTTTTGCCTCATTGTTGGTTGAAGGTCCAATTTTCCACACAAATGCTAGTTCTTATTGCCCTTCATGGTCTAGAATGACTCTTGCATTGGCCACCCCTTGATTACCTATTGAAGCACCATAAAAAAAGAGAACATGATACTTTTGTGCTACCATCCATCCCTGGAAGGTTGTTTCTTCCAATCGAAGTTGCCATTTGTCGATTGTTGCGACCTTTTTTATCTGAGGTTTGGAGAGATTGGGTTGGGTTGGAATTAGGGAGCCAACCCAAGATTAGTTCACCCCCTTCATAGAAGAGAGTGTTGATGAGTCCTACTTTGTTGGATAGACAAAATCTTGTTGCCAGTCTTGAGGCAATCGGATCTCTTTCCCTAATTCTTGAAAGCAAATTGCAATGTGCCATTCCTATTTGGTGAAGGTGCATTCCAAGAATATGTGCTTTGTCGTTTCTTCCTTTGCTAGGCGCATAGAGCAGCGAAGAGGCCCTTGAATTCCTCACTTTTAGATTGTCTGTTGTCAAAACTTTATTTTGTGTTAGCAACTGAATGCAAAATCTTATTTTTGGGAGACAATCTTTGCTCCAAATATGTTTCCAGATAGTTGATGTAGGAGGAAGATCTTGGGTGGCTAGTCTGGCGAAATATCCTTAACTGACTAAGTATGAATCCTCACTTGGACCCCATCCCTTTGAATCCTTAACAATTTTATTGATGAGTGCCACTCATCGTAAGTTTGAAAAGACCATTTGAAGTTGATTGCTTAGTGCTTCTAGTAGGTGTAGACATCTCCATCCAATCCATCTTCTGGATGCATGATTGTCCCATGTTGAGAGATCGAAGAGTGTTGATCCCTAACTCTATCATCTAGGCTTTTACCTCTACTAAAGACGAGCACGATTTAAGGGGGATGGCTCGGAATTTTATCCTCCCATAACCTAATATTATTTGCATTGCCTTGTTGCTTAATAAGAGTTATGAAACTTTTATCATGGACATTGTCTTGGTTTTTTACCAAGGAGACAGATTCATATTGGCTTTCAAGTTTAAATTGTAAGAATCCGAGTTGGAAAGAGAGGGTGTGGCTTAATAATAGACCGTATATGATACTCATGCGCTTTATGGCTGTCAGGTGAAGTTCCTCACTAGTTTATAGAGAGAAGTTGAGATGCGAGTTGAATGACTTAGAAGATTAGTGGCTTAAAAGAATTGATGCTAATGGAGAGCTCCTTGTGCTCCTTGTGTCTTTTAATTAAGTCTAATTAGATATCTCATTCTTCATCAATCTTTTCCCAGTAAACCCAGTTTAGCTAGGATAGAACTTATAGATGGTCTTTGTGTGCAGTGTAGAAGAAGAAAAGACTAAGCATATTTTTTGTGAGTGTAGTTTTGCTAGGTCCTTATGGAAGGGCATCTCTTTGCATTTTTTTAACCTTGTTTCTTTGCCTCTTCGGACCAATATAAGAAAAAGGTTTCTCTGTTTTGATGTTATCTACAGAATTTACATTGTGCATGTGTGGCTGTCCCTAATATTATGAAATTTCTGTAGCTTAAGTTTTGATAACCCTTTAGATTTATCAGCTATATATCTTCATGGTATCAGAGCTAGGTTCTGACAGCCCTAAGTGAAGTGTTAAAGCCCTACATTGCAGAGACTGAAGTGTGAAGTGTGAAGTGTCTAAGCTGAAAGAGGAATAAGTTGACCAAGCAGGGTAAATCCATTCTGGAAGCAAAATAGAGTTGAAGAAGCCAGGTCAAGAGGGAACTGTCAAAGAGGTCGAGCTAGGGCCAGCAACAAAACCCGTGAAAACAAAAGGTCGAGAGGGCTTGTGGTTTTGGGGCTGCGTTTAGGTGGGTAAACCTGTGTGTAAGTGGCTGTTGCAGGGGGTAGACCTGCAGCCTAAGGCAGGCCAAACCTGCAACCTGTGGCAGTAAGTGTGTGGAGAACTACAGAGCTGTTGTATGTGTGGCAGCAGGTGTGTGGATAGCTACAGGACTGTTGTGTGTGTGGCAGTAGGTGTGTGGACAGCCACAAGTCTTATGGCAGCTGGCAGCCAAGAGAGGGAGCTGCGACAAGTGGACAGCCAGGTGGACTGTGCAAGGAAAGAGACTGTGTAAGTGCATAAAGAAAGAGGACTTCTGAGGAATGTCGCTCTGTTCAGTTTAAGAGGGAGCAGGCCCAAGGTGAGATCAATTGAGAACAAGAAATTGTGGAGTATAGTAACCATAGCCCGGAGTGTTCTGTTGACACGGGGGTTCTCAGTTCTGGACAGGAGCTATTAGAAGCCATGGGATCCGGGAGGGATCTCAAAGAAAAGCAATTGCAGGAGCTTGCAGGGACTCAGAGAGAGACAAGAATGTCATTTAATGACTGAGAAAGCAGGAGGCTCATCTCAAAGAGTTGTCACAATTAGATGAGCAGTAGAAGCTGCAGAATGTTTTAGCACAGCAGAGGAGCAGGGTGCTCTAGTGCAGAGGAAGCATGTTGTTGAAGTACGAGTAGGAAGTAGTTCCAGCACAAGAGCAGGGTGCTATGGTGTAGAGGGAGCTGGTCACTCAAGTACAAAGGGAGCAAGTGGCTCCAATCCAGAGGTAGCAGCTGGCAGTTTCAGTGCAGGACATCCAGATCTAGACATAGCAGGATTTCCAGATGCAGAGGGAGCAACAACATCTCAAGATGTTGATCTTGGAAGAGGTAGCTCCAATGGCAGAATCTCCCTCACTAAGAGGGAGTGTTAGAATTTGTGGCTCAGGCAGGTAATTCCTCCTCATTAGGGGTGTCTAGTAATGAGGAGGAAGCCCATCTTCTGACTAGACCAAAATTAAAATGATGGGGACCACCTAACTCAAGCTAAGATTGCATCTCAGCCATTGGATACATCTCAATGCTTGATTAAGTCCCCACCCTTGGATCAAGTTCATAATGAGAGGATCCGAGGGCTAGGAATACATGAGTAGGAAGACATGGCTGAACTCATACTTTCATTTGCAGGCCACATAAGAGCCTTGCCTTTGGAGAAGGCTATTGAATATCCTTTACTTTTGAGAACTGCAACTGAGATTAGAGTTTTCTTTAAAGCAGGAAAATAAAGAATTTCCTCAATATGAAAAACATTACCTGACTGTAGCTGGAATGATGTTGATTCAACTCCTTTGATGGCATAGGTGCCATCGTCACCCAACTCTACTTTTACATTGAATTTCTTGTCACGGTAGTTTACAAGATCTTGTTTGAAGCCCGTCATGTGTTTGGAGGCACCACTGTCCACTAACCAAATTTCCTCTGATTTGGTGACAGTACATGAGAGGGCTGAAATAAGATAGCTTTCTTTGTGCTGCTCTTGTTCTTTGGTGGCAGCCCTGGTTCTCCTTTGAGGCTCCCTCAAGCCTATCCTCAGCTTTAACTGAAGATGAGGTCATACTGATTTCTGGATCAGATTACGAAATGGAAAAATAGACAAAACAGTGATCTTTTAATTCTGTTCTCTAATACAGATGTAGATCAGCACATTAATAATGACTTAAAACAGATTTAAGTATAAACTGTAAGATCTGAACATATAGAAATAAATTCTGAACATAAACAAAAATTTCGGAGTACAATAATTAAACCTTAGCTTACCTCTAGCCAATGAAGAGTGTACCTGTCACATGTGGATGTTATCCTCTTTAATATGGTCAGAAAATCAGAGTTCATGGATCAAAACTCTAGGGTTTTGATCTCTATCATGAATACAGGTAGACAGTTTTGCCAAGGAGAGGACCATAGGTAAGGGCTGATGTAAACACTCAACAGCTGCTCAAAAGCTGAACTGTAATATACTATAACAGTCAAACCCTTCAAGCAAAGGAAGATACCAGCAACTGAAAAAGCAAGTAGGAAAACCCTTCAAAAGAAGACACCAGCAAACATAAAGAGTAAATGCACCCACAGGTAGTTACAGCAAAGAGAGATCCAGCAAACCCTGTCACAAATTGGCAGCCAGGAGAAGGGAGGCACCCGTAGCCTCACACACACAGTGGCAGCCACAAAGAAGGGCCGCGGCACCTATACTCAGCCAAGGGACAGTCTGTGGCTCCTTCAAGCAGTCAAGGGACAGTCCGTGGCAGCCACAGGAGAGATCACGGTGAGCAAAGGCAGATTGGAAGAGGTCCAGCACATCTAAACCAGCAAGCAGAATCAACCTGAAGCTCCCAGCCAAAAAGTGTCCAAGTAATACCTCAAATCTGAAATAGAGGGTTTACTAGAGAAGCCGTACCATAACCAAGAAAACTAAACTGAGGTAGCCGCAGCAAGTTTAGGAAGTGTGAGGAGAGGGAGAGGGTTCCTTGTATAGTTATAAAGAAGGGTTATGGCTTAAGAATAAAATAATAAATAAATGACATTTTAATTAATAATAATTATTAATTAAAAGTCAAATAAGTCAAAGTGACTTATGAAAACCCAACACAACATTAATCAAGAAGGGAAACAAGATCAAACAAAGGGGGAACCATAAGACAAGGTCAAGGGGGTCCTCAATGGCAAAACATGTCCACATAAGTCTCATGATGGCTTATAAACTTTTATCATCATTGCATAAGAGGGTACATCAACAATGTGGTCATGTCCATCTTCTTAGCTACTCCTAGGTATCATGGACCATCCTGGGAGAGAGGAAGAAGATCACACATCATCACATCTAGGTATTTAACCAAGATCTGGTCCCAAACCAGGTTGCCCCAGAACACATCTGGGGGCCCTGGAACACATCCATGGGCCCTAGAACACATCTAGGGACTTATATCAACCACCAAGGAACACATCCAAGGATCAATCCAAGCGCCGGGCAAGGATTCCCTGTAACACATCCGGGGGCCCTAGAACACATCTAGGGACTTACTGCTTGGTCCTAGACCAAGAACCCCAGCCATATACTAGGGGCCCTCACTAGGGTTTTTTGCCATGGCTCTAACTGCTTGGTCCCAAACCAAGAAATCCCAGGAGTGCATTGGGGGCCCTAGATCTCGGCTAGGGTCTTAGCTATCCTCTGGAGAATGGCTCTTGCAGCTGCACTAATTTCAACAGAGAGCCTAGAGCAGTTGGGTGTAGAATGTACAGGCAGACTTTGAGACTGGGATGGGTGTCATACCATGGCGTTAAATTGTTAATGAATTCACTGATTCCTTGTTCCACACAGGTGATAGAAACTGGGGTGAGGGTGAGCCTGGGTGCAAAGGCAGGTTTGCAAAAAACACTAGGTTGAGAGCCTAGACCAATTGGTTGTAGATTGTTCATGCAGACTTTGAAGACTGGGATGAGGGATGAAGCAAGGCTCTAATTCCAACTGGTATGAGCACACAGAAAGAGAAAGATTATATTTCTTTAAAACTGTCTGTCTCTGTATTATTGAAAAATACATTTTTATAATACAAATTTGTCACAAAATTAGAAACTGGGGATAAAGATTATCCTGACAGTAAAAATGATCTTAAAGATAGACCTAATCTCGAAGACAAACCTATTCTAGAACATAATGCTTTAAGGATAATGCTCTATCGTCAACTCCTGATATAGGCTTTGTTTCCTAATATAGTCTTCCTCACACGAGGATGCTAAGTATAGAGAATGTGTTAAAAATAGACAATTATTAAGTAAATGACTAAAAATAGACAACCTTATATTTTATCAGTTGGATTTCTATGCTCCTTCAAAGGATCCTTTTAATTTCAATCAATATCCCCTGTTTCCTCGAAGTCAGATTAATACTGAGGAGAGAATAACCCTCAATCACAAGCCTGTCAATGTCTAATTTAGTAATTTGTTCCATAATATCAGGGGTGGGTGTCTAAATTATGGCACGTCTTTTAACTTTTAAGTGAGTAGAGTGCATTACTTTTCAAATGTCAAACCGATGTTTGTCTTTCTTTCCTAC
>ML805451.1:78185-92965 GCA_009831015.1 Picea engelmannii
GCCTTTCAATTGTATGCAGTAGACTAGAATTTTCATCATCGTCTATTTCTTACTTTTTTTTGCATTGTGCATGCATCTTTAAAAACATGGTATTGTACAGTCACCACGTTGACCTTAGCACACCTTAACATTTAATAAAAGAAAAGTGCATTTATCTGGTGGCCAGGATTTTTTTTTTTGGCATTGTTTACCTTTTCCTTAAAACTTACATTCTTTAATTAGAAATTAGAAAACTGTTTATGTTTTGGACTCCAAATAGTTCTGGAAAGTTTTCTGAATTATAATTAAAGGATAATCCCTTCAACTGTTCCTGTTTCAAGAGCTAAAGGTGCACTGCAACCTTTCTCCTTTCTTCTTATTATCTTCACTCTTATATTTTCATTTTATGGTATTTATGGAAAATGTAATTTGTTGTTTCAGGTTTGCTGTAATGGGATTAGTTACCAATTATTTTGGACATGCTCGGCAGGCACCAGTTCAAAGCTAACCTGGCTTAATAGAGGGATATGTTAATCTGTGAGAAACATCCAAATTTTTTTGGGATATTCCTTAGTTTTGTTGTATTGTTCATTGGCAAATATTGCAGTAGGCCATTTGATGTTAAGATTCTCAATGGTCGAATCATTATATACTATTAACAGTTTCATTTTCAAATAATTTATTGTTCTTTTAAAACTCACATTCGCTTCAAAAGATAGGTTTCTTATTTTATCCAATCTGGATTGATAGTGGGTATTGCATTTTGTGCTTTTAAAGATAACTATGGAAAACTTTTAGAGACAACTATGTATCCATCTCTCTCTCTCTCTCTCTCTCTCTCTCTCACACACACACACACACACACACACACACACAGTCATGCACATCAAATCACCTTGTCTTATTTAAACATGAAGGGGTGATGCTTTGTTCATTGCTTTACCAGTGAACGCTCTTCCTTCCAATTTAGTTAGTGCAAATTAAGCAAATCATTTATCATTTCTAGGAGTTGCATATAATTCATCAATTTAAACCCCAAACATTGTTCTCATCTACTTACTGTAGTATGAGAGAAAATTAATATCAAATATAATTATTTGCTGTCCATTAAGGTGGAATGGAATTCTAATCTTAATCTAGTTTTGAAAGGTGTTCCTCAATTTACAACATTATTTAGTGGGGCTGAGTTGCATATAATTCATCAATTTAAACCCCAAACATTGTTCTCATCTACTTACTGTAGTATGAGAGAAAATTAATATCAAATATAATTATTTGCTCTCCATTAAGGTGGAATGGAATTCTAATCTTAATCTAGTTTTGAAAGGCGTTCCTCAATTTACAACATTAGTTAGTGGGGCTGATAGTAGGGGAATCATCACCCAAACTCCTCGAGTTTGAAAAACCATCAAAGTTTTTGGGATACGATGATAGAAACGAATCACTGGGAAAGCCTGATATGCGAAGGTATGATTTTAAGCTCAATGAGGATGGCAAGGGACCACGACTTTTATTAGATCATTTAGGCTTATTGAGGAATGATTAATGTCATGCAGAGGAACTTGTGTTTTTGTCCTTTCCTCTCTAGACCTTTCTACCGTGGCTTGATCTGCCATTAAGATTTTGTATTTCTTCATGCCTTTGGTTCCCATCATTCCCAACCCGTCCTCTATTTGATTATCCTTCTCATCAATTGTTATCTCCCTATCCCAATTTTACGACATGTAGTGCAGGTCCCTATCCTTTCTTGTCTCCTATCTTTCCTACTCCCGCCTCTTGTACTCTTATTTGCCAATAATCCCATGACAGTATGATAGGTTTTGTAGACAATGAAGGATTTCCCTCAGAACAACATGATAGTTGGAGAACCACCACTGTTCAAAATGACAAGGGCAGTGAAGTGCAGGAGAACAAGCCCAAACCTAGACGAAAAACATTAGAGGTAAATATGAGAGAGGCTCTTGCCTGTGTTTCTCCTACCCCACAAAAATCAAGCCAAGAAACAAGGGGTTAGATGTTATGCAACCAAAATTGATGTAGCTTATGATCATTAGTACTCATAGGAGATTAGGAATGCAGTGATTGACATCAAAGTGCATGGTGGTTGTCCCTGTGAGAAGGGAAAGTTCCTACTGGGAATAAAACCTTCCATTTTCACCGACCTTATACTGTGTGTCATTAGCTTTTTGCTTTGACGGCAAAATGATTACTTCCACACAAAGGAGAATATTTCGTGTTGTAAAATGGAGTGTTGTAAAAAGGTGCGTGGATAATCCCATGTGAATAACAATTGTGAACCATAGGTGGTTTACACGACATTACCATACAAAAGGCTTTGCCATATCAGACACTAGCTTTGGGTGCAACTTGCCTGGTTGATATGATAGTGTACTCCCATACTATGGTACTAACGTTGCTGGTGATTTTAGTGTGATGCATTGTGGGTCCTCTTTGGGTTCTTCTTGTTATATGGGATGCTCATAATTAAAAGCTATTACTACAATGGTATATCTTTATGATGGGATTTTGTTCCACATTAATACTCTCCATCTCTAAAAGCAAAAATGTTGACGACAACATGTCACATCAACCACCTTACAATTTGGAAACTCTCCATCTCTAAAAACAAAAATGTCGACGACGACATGTAGCATCAACCACCTTACAATTTGGAAACTTTTCTGGATTGTGGCATGTCCTTACTCAAAGATGAGAAAAAAAATGTTAGAAGAGACATCAACAAGTAGCCAAAAATTCTCCAATGCATACCTCAACAATGAATATCATACTCATTAGTCCTTGACCTCTTATATTTTCTTTTACTACCAAAATTTCCTACCAAAAATTGGGAAATTAATGACAACGAGGACAAATGTTTTCCCTTGAATATTGAGCTTTTGGCACTTCTTAGTGTATATTGTAGTGGAGGCGGGGTATATAATAGGGGCTGCTTAGTACATAACAACAGATTGCTACTAACCATTGACCGAATAGAAAGGATGGTGGTCTCTAACCTAATGTAGAGCGATCAAGAAGAAAGGATCCCAAGAAAAAATCAAAGAAAATCACAAGAAGAAAGGATCCCAAGAAAAAATCAAAGAAAATCACAAGAAGAAAGGATCCCTTTGCCTTGTTTCCTTTTGTAGAGATAGAGAAAAGGAAACATTTTCCATCTTGTAATTGAGTTCTAGTAAATTTTTGAGTGTAACCAAGGTTCCTATTACTGAACTTTGAGAAAAAGCTTTAAGTTTGGTTTGATAATGGACCTCAATCCCTATTTCCATATATGTAGCTACTACAAATTCCAATGATAGCAATGATAATGGAGATAATGAAATACATTTACTTAGCGTGGACATTGTTGCTCTAATATTGTTAGGTTTTCTTGGTGTTCACTGTGTGGCCCTCGCCGGAGGTGAGGGGTGGGTGTGGACACCTTTGATCATAAGTCCTAGATCAACAAAAAAATTGAGTGTACATTGGTGGAATGCCAATAGGTATGGACACAAGGAACACAACTAGAGGATGGTGGGTACTAAGTGATTAAGAATGGCTTCAATGGATTAAGCATTAAGAGGGAGATTACTAAAGAGGAAAATTGCCATAGTATAAAGATAGATAGCTTGTTCAATTGCCAATTGCTTGTTGGTTGATCAATAGATTCCTAAGGAGAGGCGAGGTGGGTATATAAAGCTAGGAGGTAAAATGCCACCTAGAGAAGGTCACCTACACCAAGCTTGAATTTGAAAAGATGAATCAAGTACTAAGAGGACAATTGCTTGTTCGTTGATCAAGGGATTCCTAAGAAGAGGCAAGGTGTGTATATAAAACTAGGAGGTAAAATGCCAGCTATGCCAAGTTGGAATTTGACAAGATGAATCAAACACTAAGAGGACTATTATTAAAGAAGAAAATTGTCACAATAGAAAGCTAGAGAGCTTGCTCCACTACGAATTGCTTGTTGGTTGATTAAGAGATTCCTAAGGAGAGGTGATGGGGGAATATAAAGCTAGGATGTAAAATGCCACCTAGGGAAGGGCAATGATACATAGCCCCAAGCTAGTGACACTTCACTCATACAAGATGGACACCTAAAACAAGCAAATATGACACCTCAGATCACAAGAAACTCATCATACAATTAGGTGAAGGACAATTACTTGAACAAAACTTCCACAGTAGACTGCTAGATAGCTTGGTCAACTCTCAATTGCATGTTGTTTGATCAAAAGGTGTTCAACATTGATGGTCCCAAGGAGAGGTGAGGGGGGTATACATTAAGAGGTAAAATACCACCCAAGGAAGGTAATTGATACCAACCACCATGCAAATGATAACTCATTCATACAAGATGGACACCTCAAATAAGTAAACAAGACATCTTCATTCATGGTGGACATGTAACACAATTAGGTTAACCAATCAAAAGATGGGGATGATTTGTTTTGTGAAAATTGAATTAGCTGAAAGTACTGCTACTACACTAAGGAATTTTGGGTAGTATATGAAGGTATTGTGATTGTTTGTCTTGATATTACCATAGTTAAGGGAGAGTTCACACTACATGAGAAACTAGACAAGGCAATGAGGCAAAAAATGGGTTTTAAACAACACTAGGAGATCGAGAAAAAAAAACAAAGACGGTCTTTTTACAAATATAGTACTATTACAAAATCACGAGCACACAAAAACATCACAAATTTTCCTTTGCATTTGTGCAACATTGGAGTGCCCAACTTTGGGGGCTAAGCCCCTCTTTTGGCCTTTGGAGTGTTTTTTGAAGAATGCATGCAAAGAAAAAAGGGTGCACTTTTTATGACTTAAGTTTAAGAACATATAACAAGATTTGAATCCCAAACCACTTATTTTAAAAGTACCACTTCAACTTGGTGAACTAAACATGATTATATCTAAAAACATAAAATGAGAAAGGATTTTCTTGTTTTAATCGATGTCTACTTGAGATAGTGGCTTGTTAAAGCATGTCCAAACTTGGATGTTCTGTGAAAAAAGCTTTTGACTCCCAGGTGGCTTCCTCTTTTGGGAGGCTACTCCCCCTAATCTTGTTCTACAAAATTTTCCTTTTGTGAATATTTTTCACCCTTACCTCCAGAATGTCCTAAGGAACTGAAATGAGTCTACCTTCCTCATTTGTTAGGGGAATCTCTGTTTGAGTGACCTCCTCATTGCGAAGTTTCTTCTTTACATGAGTCATGTCAAACATCATAAAGTCCCCTTGTTGAGAATGCTTAGTGCATAAACAATCTCTCTAACTTTTGCTCTCATTTTGTATGGTCCATAGAATTTGCATTGAAGCTTGTTCTTTCCATGTTGTCGTAAAGTGGTCTACTTGTATAGCTACAACCAAACAAAGATCATACCTCCAATTACAAATTACATTTTAGAGTAGTGTTATTGCTTATTTCTTCATGTGATTCAATGCTAGTGACAAATTGCTCTTGAGGATGCTTAGGATGCATTTCATGTAGAATGTCAGTGACAATAAGAACTAACATTTTGAATGACCCAGTGCTTTAGCGATGGGGGTTCATAGCCATTTAATTCCTTGAAGGCAGTCATTTTGGTCGAAGAGTGATAGGTAGTACCCAATAGGATGCAATCACCTTATCCATTTACCTTATCCATGTGTACATTCGAAGGTATCCATTCAAGAACTTGTTAACCACCTTAGTTTGCCCATTTGTTTGAGGATGATATGTAGTGCTCCTATTAAAAGTGACCCTTGCTAATTTGAAAAGTTATTGCAAGTGGTTAATAAACTTTGTTTTTTATTACAAACGATGCAATGGGGGAGTCCATAGAGCTTAGAGACATGCTAAAAGAATAAATCAATGACTCTAGAGGTTGTGAACTAGGTTATAATGAATGGAATGAAATAAGCTTACTTGGCTAAATGGTTGACCACCTCAAAGATATTATCCTTGCCTTGAAAGAGCGGTACATTGAAGATGAATTCCATAGATATCTCTTCCTACTTCTTGTTGAAGATGACATTAGGATGGAGAGTACCATGATAAGGAATTGGTTCGTGGTGGCAGGTGTCACATTCTATGACATATTGCTCAACATCAGAGTCCATTTTGTCCAATAAGAGTTGGGTGAGACATTCTGATAAGTTTTGTGAAAACCCACACAATGAATAAAGGGAGATGCGTGGTTGATCTCATTGAGATAAGGCATCAACAACGATAATTTCCTTACTCTTCTTATATATGATCTCAAAGGCACAAGCTTGGAGTTGTCAATCCACTTTTGTTGCTCCTTAGTTAAAGTGCCCCGTGTGATCAATGTTAATGAAGAACTTAGAACTGAAGAGGAATTGATGCCACTGGGTTGACATATGGCCAACTTGCATTTATTATATGTAGGCATGCACGCCACTTTGTGATTGAAATCGAGGGTAGAAATCACTGGTGCTAAAGCCAAGGCTTCTTTTAAGCGCTTACAAACTTATTGTTCCTCAGTGGACCAATGAATGAGACCCTTCTTTGTTAAATCAGTAAGGGGTTGAACAATAATAAATAAGTTGAGGGGAAATCTACAATATAGCTTTGCTTCTCGAGAGTAGTAAGAATTCCTGCATGGCTTGTATATTTGGATATCTGGATATATGACTTGTATAACCAACTTGTGACACTTTGAGTGGGTAGTAGAAAATACAACATAAATGGGATGATTTCTTGAATTCTTTTCACTATGATGTTATCCTTGGTAGGGGTGTTGAAGACCAATGCCTAGAAATGGTAGCTCTAGGGGTTTCACACTCTTCGTTAGAAGAAGAGCTATCATATTTCTGCATTTTGTTCTTTGATCCCAAGGATTTATTGTATTTATGTTTTGTATCCATCTCCGTTGTGAATATTGGGGCTAATTTATGACCCTCATGTATACTCTAAGGAAATTGTGACCCTAGGTTCTCTAAAAAATACATGAAAAACATCTTTTTTCTTAAATTTTGAGTTTCTTTTGTAAAAAAGGTAATGCCATTTTTTCTTTTAAAAAATAAATCTATAGAAAAATAAGCATTTTTGCAACTACATATAATAAAATATTTCCATGCCCTAGAACACACAATTTTGAAAAATACATAAATTTTTGTGGATAAAAAGTAAATGAATATATAAAATGAGGTTTAGAAAATTTCAAAATATTATAGAGTTATAATAGAAAATAATTCCTTCTAATAAAATAAGAGTGCACAAGTACTATTCCATAATTAAAATATCTTAATTATCAATATATTCAAGTTCAAAAAGACTCTTCTTCTGGTAATTCTTCTTCTTTGGGACAATATTGTTTCTAGACAATAATGTTGATGTCTAGATAAAAAGTAAATGAATATATAAAATGAGGTTTAGAAAATTTCAAAATATTATAGAGTTATAATAGAAAAAAATTCCTTCTAATAAAATAAGAGCGCACAAGTACTATTCCATAATTAAAATATCTTAATTATCAATATATTCAAGTTCAAAAAGACTCTTCTTTGGGTAATTCTTCTTCTTTGGGACAATATTGTTTCTAGACAATAATGTTGATGTCCTTCCAACTTCATTTTCATTGTTTTTATTTACCATAAAAACAAGGAGACTCTAACTAGTTTTTATTTACCATAACATTCTAATCACATTGACACTTGTTTTTAGTTAGTGTTTCTCCTAATATTCCATCATTCACTGATTCACAAAATGTTTTTGTCACACTAATATGATCAACATCATCCTATAATAGATATATCACTAATCCAGTCAAACTAAAACAACTGATTAATAATAGAAAATGAACAATAAAAACATTTAAATCATAGTAACACCTTCCTAAACATTTTCCCTTGACTTTTATACTTTAAATATGATACATGTTACTAGATGATGACTAGACTTCTAGTTGGGGATACAAATAGTTTTAATCTTTCAATGATGTGAGAAAATGAAAATAACATCATTTTTTCACGCACTAAATTACCACTATGCCGATTGTGTGAAGGAAGATCCAAGGGCTACGCTGAAGAGGGATGCCTGTGATGAATTGCCTTGTGGAATATTTGATTCAAATAAAAAGAAAAGGGTTCTTTCTTTGGATGCAAAAAACCCCAACTATTTAATTGCCGAAGGTAGAAAACATGGAAAAATAAAATGCTAATTTGCAAGAGTCTAATGGAAATAAAAACAATTTTCTTCTTAGCTTATGGAACTCAATATATAATATCTCTTATTGAGCCGATACTGTCAAGCTCTCTAGGAAGAGAATCATTGCAAGTAGCATTTTTAGAAGAAACATGACTAGCGCTGACATCAATAACATGCAACGGAATGTAGTAATTTCTTGGGCTTGAAGGCTTGAACTTTTGACTTTAGAGCCCAGCAGGTGAAGAAGTAGGTCTTGAGCAACTGAATCTAGGGTGTATCATTCTTGTTGTACAAAAAAGGCACGAAACAAGAAATTAATTCACATTTAAAAAATATTCAACATGTTCGTCTTCACCACTCGGATGGGGTGTTAGTGCCCAACACCTGGCGCGTAGAGGCGGAAAGGGGAGGCCAGCGGAGCACGGAGCCATGTGCTCGGCTCGTGCCCACTGCAGCCATCACCCCCGAGCATTAATATGCATTCAACGTCGATAGGAGGGGCATTAATTCATGCTCCCTCGACCACCATTACGAATAGAGCAATGAAGTGTCCCTTTTGTGTTATCGCTCGGCTGTTTGGTTTTGATTCTGGCTCTGTAGTTTTCATGGTCCTTCGGTCGTTCCTCACCTTTCACCTTGGCTCTGCAGACTTCCTGCAGACGCCAGCCCATACCATGCCGCGACAGCGAATGCGTCCGCGCAGAGGCTCTCCCTGGCACCCTCGGCGCCCCCGCACTTCCTCCTCGCCCTCTGGTTCATCTACCCAGGGTTTTGAGTGTCTGGCTGTCATTGATGCTTTTGATACATGGCGGCCTCCCTCTGCCCAGCATTCTTCTCCTCCCCCGGCGCCTGGACATGGTCGACCCCGTAGCAAACTGAAGATGCCCCTCCCCAACCTTCCGCGTGAAAGCTACGCCATTTTGCATGATTTGGTCTTTGAGCTCCGAGATGGAGTGAACTACCTCCAGTTCCGTGTTCAACAAATGGAGGGGAGGCTGTCAGTCCTTCTTCAGCTTCTAGCCAATCCCCCTGAAGCCTCCCCTAAGGATTCCAGTGACGCATCTCTCACTGCCAGCGACCACGCGAGCAGCCATCAGCAAGATGATACAGAGGGGAGCCTGCAGTCTGAGGGGAAGGCAGGTAAACCAGCGCCCATGACCGACTTCGCGAGGAAGCAGACCTTGGCTAGCAATGAACGGGGTGACGAAGGTGCAGTTCCGATAGCAGCAGTGGAAGAGAAATGCACCAGTCCCCAGACGCACACCTCGCCGGCAAGTGTCAGGCTGGCAGCTTACGAGGACAAGGGCGACGAAGCCACAGACATGCAGTGGACGATCAGCGGGACACCTGTCATCGAGGAACCCTGGCCAGGCCTCTTGCCAAAGTATGTGCCAGATTATACAAAGCTTGTTCCATACTTTAGCTCTAGTGGCTCTCATGGTAGTTAATTTGTCTGGTTTTTCTAGGAATGTCAAAACATTTTGATACTAGCTTAATACGGTTGGCTGAACTGGTTTCTTCTTTTGGAGCAGTTCGGTAATTACAACCGCTTGACTCAGTTATGTACTCTTGATCTTGGCTCTTAGAAGGCTTTTTATATATAATACAAACACTTACTTACAAAAAAAAAACATGTTCGTCTTCACAAAATATGGAAGAAATCTTGAAACATATGCATTAGAAGTTTATGATCTTACTTTGGATTTCTCAAAGAGAGAAATAAGCTCTTGTGTTGTTCACTCTTGGTTATTTTTTTGCAAAAACACATGAAACAAACATTAGACAAATTCAAAACAAGAAATCTAATATGATGGTGTCTTGAACATGGATATTTTTTTGCAACATCACTAAAATTTGTAACATATCAAACCATGGAAATATAGTACAACACATTCTTATTAACCCCTTTATCCTTGCTCAATAGGCTTTTCGATAGAAGTGAAAACCAACAATTATTAATGTATTATATGAAATGCACAAGAGGCTCAAGGATAAAATATTCCGAAGATAAAGCTTTGGTAGTATAATAACAAGGAATGTAGTAATGGTCTCTACAAGGATGGGATATTAAAATTATTAAAAAATAATAAATATCTCATAAATCAATATATAGCTTTGTTACAATGATAAAATATTCCGAAGATAAAGCTTTGGTAGTATAATAACAAGGAATGTAGTAATGGTCTCCACAAGGATGGGATATTAAAATTATTAAAAAATAATAAATATCTCATAAATCAATATATAGCTTTGTTACAATAGATACAAAACATATATAAAATAAAGAAAAATAGGAAAATAAAATCATCTATCCATATGTTCATAAATATCCATCCACAACTTAGCCATTCATTACAAATATCCATGAAAATCAACAAAAATTACATAAATTATCTACAATTATAACATAAAACAACAAATGTGAAGATACAATATAATGCACATTCTGGGAAGTCACGATCATCTTCATTTTCATCATTGTCATCATTGCCAACATTTTATTCATAATTTGAATTACCATTGCTTAAGTATGCATTCACCTCATATGTTCCTTCGTCAGTTGCATCTTCATTTATGTCCTCGCGAATTACCACGTACACCAAGTCTTCATTTTTGGTCTCTTCAGTATGCACATAAGTCACTTTATTGAATGTTGTAGCCTCATTTTCACCATATTCTAATTTTATGTTTTGTTGAAGAAACATATTCCCCATCGTACACTCTTTCAACCTCCATTGATTGTTGTTTTGAACGAGAATCAATTTGAATGAGATAAGACCATCCGTGATTTCTTAGTGCATCTTCAATCAAATATGATTGCTTAATTTTATAAGAGAAGACAATGTTTATCAATCTTTGTTAAATTTTGATTTGAATTAGCAAGCATAAATCCATACTCATCACGTTCTATTGTTGATGGGTTGATCCATTTACATTTCAATACTATGTAAGTGTTTTTCCCATGATCAATTTAAATAATGCCTTGTATAAAACCAACATATATTCTTAGTTCCATGTTGAAATTCAACAATAACAACACATTCACAATTCACTTCTCCTTCATCTTTCTCTTCCACTCTAAATGATTGCCATATGCCCACATTCCACCACTATTTATAAGCCCAACATGTTGGACCCTTTGAAAGCTCATATTCATCAATTGTAGTAAATTTACCTTCATATTT
Organism: Picea engelmannii; assembly: GCA_009831015.1. Classification (NCBI taxonomy): domain Eukaryota; kingdom Viridiplantae; phylum Streptophyta; class Pinopsida; order Pinales; family Pinaceae; genus Picea; species Picea engelmannii. Next base: position 89,500 of record ML805451.1, read on the forward strand.
TACTTTCTACAATGCATCTTCAATCCATACATTGAATGTTACTAATGAGGAGCTACCTTCATCCATGCAACATTTGCACTTTCAAGATGGAGGCATGGCCATGCGATTTTCTTCTTGATATTTTCTTAAAAAAAAAGATTGTTAGAATTCATGCATGTATCAAGTAAATTATGACAAGAAAATCATCAAATGTATAGAACATATTCACATATACAACTTCTCCATTACAAATATGTTTTGAAGAACATAATAATTTATGAGATAGCATGAAACATGATCCATGGCCTTCAAGTAATTCACCAACATCTTTTTCATCTTCTTCATCTTCATATACACATTTAGATATAGTACAATAATTCCTCATATACTATGTACAAAATCCAATGGTTGTTTACAATGGATAGTCCCTAGGCATGCTACTTTCTATAGGATACACCCATATTGTTCTTATTGGGCCACACAACTCCAATTCATTCTCTATATGTATTAGAATGCATAGAAGTATTATAAATTGATGGTAGAAACTCACACTCCAACAAACATAGGATTTTAACAACCTCAAATTTTCATAATCAAGGGGTCTATCAGATGTGAACTCTTATTTTAGTAACAACCTAGCCTTATGATTGTCCATTTTGTCCCCTTTTCCAAAAATGATATGGACATGACAGGCAAAACATCCACGATTAAGACATGATAGTCATGTGACTTGAGACTTCTTAAACCTTTAATATCAATTCTTAGACATCTTGAACCTTTAATATTAGTTTGGTAGTTCATATAATTACTTACAAATTTGGTGGGGAATCGTGTGAAAGAACACACTTATAAATTTCTCATATTATTCGTTGTCAACACATAAGGAGCATGAGGTATAATTAATTTTCCATTGTCGATTTCTTTGGTCCAAAGATTGCTATGAATCTTTATCTCTTGAAGCTCTAGTTGTGTATAATTAGTATCATTTGCACCAAAAAGAGTCTCTAATAAGAAAAAAACAACATTTTTCTCACAATGTTTAAAGTCAACTACGTATCTAATGGATAAATCCTTAAAGTAAATTTGTATAAAATACATTGTTTTTTTTTACACAGGTTTCATTAACTAGATCACCTTTGCTATTAAGTCTTCCACCACTTGCAATGAATTGTATTTTCTTTGTTCATTTTCAAGAATATATTGACTTGTAATTTCCTATGGTTTTACTCAACTCTCTTCCTTACCATCAAAATGATATGTATGTCGACAATATGGATGATCCATTTGAAGGGAGGCACGATGTCCGCAATAAACACATGTATTCAAAAGATTTGAATACTATACAAAGGTCTCACAATGGAAGAGGGGCATCCATTATAACCCTGAACAAAGATGCTTGATAATGTTCCATATATAGGGAGATCATGCATCATGATGGTAATTCATCTCTTAAAGTAAACATGAATATAGAACCTTCCATTAAGGATTGAAATACTTCAACTATTTCCCACAATTCTGTCAACTCATCAAATAAGAGCTTTAGATAAACATCTATTATATATGAAGTCACACTTTTTTTTCCCTTGTATAATCAATGATAACATTAAGAAACATGACTTGGTTACCTACAAAGGAGGCAAACTATAATTTATCAGAAATCTGGCCAAGTTGACAAATCAATACTCATATATGAGAATTGTTGCACCCATCTAAAACCAAGACCAATATTATATTGCAATCTTCTATATAAAATTCAGGCGATCTCTTATCAAAATCCTTCCACACTTAGGAATCAAAGAGTTGTCATTTTCCATTAGAGCCCCTATTCTGGGCATGTCATTGCATTACTTCAATAATGTTTCAACACCTATACATTTATAGTAATCATGGTAAAGTGAAAAGTGATAAAGGAACTTTCTTTGATCATTTAATTTTGACCTCGACATATATTAGTCTTTTTGACAATCGAGACATTTGGTATCCTTATCTAGGTTTTTATTAATTAATATGCAAACATTTACACATGCATGCATGTTTTTCTATGTCATGCCTAGCTTAGAAACTAAAGCCTTACCGTTATATCGCTTACCTGGAAATTTAGAATTAGATGGTAATAAATCCTTTGATATAATAATAAGCTATCAACATTCTCATTTCCCACCATGAACCACTTGGTAATTAAGGATTTGAAATATTATTCATGAAAAGCTTAGTTTGCAATCATCATAAACAAACTTCAAACAAGAATCCATTAATTTTGTTATTCACTTGGGTCTATAATGCCCTTTCGGGACGTTAACCTAATACAAAGAACACAAATTACTAGAATGTGGAATACACACACACACACACACACACACACACAAATCCTTACATTCAATTTCACAATCTTTAAAAAATGTCTCAATGCAACACAATCAATACAATCTTCTAAAGTGCAATTTGATCTACTCGATTACATAATTAGAAAATAAAATTTCCAACCCGCAATGACTCGGCCTCTACTGGTCAGTAGCCCCTTTGTTTCTCTCTATGGAAATATTACAAATGTTCTTAACAACAAGAAATATACAATCATCTTAGGAAAACTCAATCAAGAATGTAACATAGTAAACATTTCCAATGCAATGAAAAGTCTCTTTCCATACAAGTTTTCCAAGTACAAAACATATGACATAAGTTGGCATATAATACAAAGCATGCTCTCTACCCTTAAAGGACTGTTCTATTATTACAGTCCCATATAAATTACTTAACATCTACAAATCATTTACAAAATGTGATCCATTGTTTCAATACCACTAACTTATTTACCTTTCAAATATAAATATACACGTAATTTCTTCAAAACTATGAAAAACTATCATGGAAAATTCTTCTAGGAAATGCAATCATGGCCTAAATGTGACAATATGTTTTTACAAATTTAGTAAGGTTCGAGGTCACATACATCACTGCTAAGAAGTGAATTACAACAATAAAAATCCTTTTCTCAAAAAACCATAAAATGTTTCACGAAATTTCATGAAATGAGGCAATTTCTATTGTGGTTTTATGCCAAACTAAGACACTATAGAATGTGCTTGAGGGTCCCCATAAGGAAAAGTGCAATTTTTCTCGAGTACTATTAAATAAAGGTGTGAGTGCATGCTACTATTCCTACTATAAGGCACAATCACCCTTGTGTGCGTACAAAAAACTCATAGATTTACTTTTCCAGAAAATGCAATAATTACTCAAATGACTTAAGGTTTTTTGTAGAGGTTTAAACTACCTAGGAAACCATATTAATGAATATAAATAAAGGTTTTAACATTCATAACAATAATACAAGTTTATGCAAATTTAGAGACTCAAAACCTCTAGGAAAAATATTGAATGTTAAAAGATAGATATGCACTTAACTAAATTTGTAGACTATCATACCTTTTTCCAGATAGCTATAGATGTCCTCTTTGTCAATTATTTATTTCCAAGATTTCATCAA
>ML805451.1:102720-120330 GCA_009831015.1 Picea engelmannii
TTTATATTTGGAAGTTGTAGCTACCTTTGGAAGTCATTACTTCCCTTGACCAATAACTATTGATTATTTCTCATATATTGTGCATGATGTATTGTGGTGTATTGTTGTAACTCTTATACTATTGTTCATTGCTCATTGGATATAATTGAATGGTTTAAGTATAAGTTGAATTTTTTTTTAAATTGTACTTGATATTGATTCACCCCCCTCTCAGTATCAACAATGCACAAGATAATGACTCAGAGCTTAGATCTGTGTTGGAAGCGATTAAGGTGTATAGAGAGTATCAAAGTTAGGGTGTTGATAGAAAACAATGAAAATAATTGTTTACATTGTTCATTAGAGAGCGCATCATCTTATTCCAGTTTTGACAACGAATTATTTTGACTGTTGACAACAATTTATATGCATTGTGTAACGATTTTATTGTCCAAAGAATGAATGAATCAACAACTTTTTTACCAGCTATAAGTTATACACCAACATTATGATAAGTAATAGACGACAACATTAATAAATTGCAAAATTGTATTTAATAAACATCAATTGATTATTAATAGACACCCTAACATTTTACAGTTAGACAACCATTGTATATGTATTGGGGACTGAGAAATGAATGTTTTTGAGAGCGATTTTATATGTAGTATATGGTAGCCTCTGGGTGCTGGGTATTCTTATGGAAACGATTTGAGAACATCATCGTGTATTCATTAGACTGACTATAGACAACAAGCTGTATCAAACAACGTTTTTTTTAAACCTTGTTAAGACAGAGAAGGTGTACCTCCAGTTTTCTTGGATTGCTATACCTGCATTTGTTCAACCTGACTTTTACCAGTGAAATCCGTTAATGTACCCGTGATATTACCTTACTAAAAAAATTCATGTTACGTTACACTGCAATGCATTAACCCGCGAGTTTCCGTGTTGATACCCGAGTTTCAGTGAACCCCTCTGCGTTTGGCGTAATATTTCCCCTAGCTAATGGAATTTCATTCCCTGTGTTTTGGGTAGTGAAATGGTTGTAAGCTTAATTTCCTGCGTCTTTAATGTTGTTGACCCACGTCTTTAATGTCGTTGATAATAGATAGCCTTGTCATTTTTAAGTTCCGCTATATTGAAGTATTGGGCAACAATATCCTTTTTGTTCTGCTATATTAAAATATTGGACATCATTATCATTCTTTTAGTTCTGCTATATCACTTTAGTTTTGCTATATCATTTATATTTGTACAGAGATATCGTCATTAACAACGACATTTTGGACATCATTTTCAATTTTTTTCTGCGCAGAGGTGACATATAGAGTGAATAATTATGGACACGATTTATATGTTAGGTGAGCTGTGCCATCATAGATAGCGACTCCATTGGATAGAATTTATAGACAACAAATTTATGACAACATAGATTCGGTTTCATATATTGTCGAGTCAATGATTTTTTTACTTAGCTACTTCATCTAACATGCTTAATTAAGTCCATTAACTAACATCTCCTTTAAGGTAAAGCGAACTTCGAGGAAAAGAAAAGTAGATTTACTACACAAGAAAATAATAATTTTGTTAATACTAAATGAGATTAAAGTTTTAAAATTTACTTGTTTTTATAAAAAATTATGGGATTATCATTGTTAGACAAGGATAAAACTTTTGGGATTATCGTTTGTTAGACTTTTTGTCCTTGGCATAATAGTTTATTATCTTGCGCGAGCTTATTGGTCGAGGGACTAGTAGTTTTATCAATTAAAACTATTAATGGCTAACAATTGCCTTGGCAATTATGCGCCATGCATCTTAGGTCGAGCTGGAAGGGGAGGTTGGTCATAGTCTCCTTCAGTCATTCACACAGGTTAAATCGAGTGATGTAATCTTGCGCCCTGTCAACTTGTTGCTTGGGTGTGTGGGTATCGTCTTCTTGTCAGTTATTTTGGTCTCCCAGCGTGTAGGATTTGTCTTGAGTCTGTGGACCATATAGGTTATGTTGCGCCTGGGTTATTGACATGCCTATCACCTGGTGATGACATGATTCCTGATGAGGGGATCAATGCGTGCCCTGATGATAGATGCGAATGGTAACCTGGTCGGAGTCTGTGCTTCTTGATGCGGGTGTTTGTTCATTGTAATTGAAGTTGGCGCTTGGTTGTAACGCCTTAACGCATTTTGGTTCGTGCGCCATAGAGTTTCTAGTTACTGGCCGTTGTGTAGGGAGGGTGGATGTTGTCCTTTATCTTGTAGGCATTGTCATGTTTGCATTGGGCGGGTAGTCGTTCCTTCTTGATTTACACTTGTTTCACCTAGTTGCTCGATGTGATAGCGGGTAGAGTCATTGTTGTCTGTTGCCTGAACCACAGACATTGTGTTCGTCGTCAGGGGGTGGTTAACTGTGTCGTCGTTGCCTTTCCTCCTAAAAAAAAAAAAAAAAAATTTTTGCCTTGCTTGGGTCTCTTGTAGTCATAACGACGAGGTCGTTACATATGGTATCGGAGCGGGGTTCAACCCTGCGACTATGGATCGCCAGGATTTCCATTGCAGTAAACCCATGGGTTTTAACCCTTGTGTTATTTAAAAACCTTAACGTGTCCATGCGGTAATCGCATTTAGAGGACGCCATAGAGGTTTGCAACGTGGTGCAGTGGAAGGAGGTGCGACGCCTCTAGAAGTTCTCGCACCCTCGAAGTTGAACCCCCTAGGGGAAGCACAATTCCTTGGGCTAGATTTGATTGTTGTAAGGGATGCTAATGGTTTGACAAGGCCCTTCCAGGGAATGTCCCCTTGAGGGTCAACAACACGCCCTAGCCAGTATCATTAGAATCCACCGAGAACTCAAGAGAGTTGAGTTCTTGAGTCCACGAGTGTTTTGAACAGTTGTGCCGTCGAGGCATGACTGTAGAGCAAGGCGTGGTGCTTCATGCTTCGCGATTACCACCTCCAACATGAAGGTCCACATGGTGGTATTTCAACTGAAGGGGAGCGCTCTTCTATGGCGAAAGACGCTCCTACCACCTTTGAACATGGCCGTCGATGACGTGTCATGGGAACTGTTCGAGGAACGGTTCTGAGAGAGGTACCTAACAAATGAATTCATTGAGCGTCAACTGAACGAGTTCAACTCCTTGTGACAAGGCGGTCACACGGTGCCTGAGTATGAGGCCCGTTTTGGAGTTGCTTCGGTATGATCCGCACCAAATTACCAAGAAACTTAGGCTCAACAAGTTTGAGTTGGGCCTTATCGTTAGAATTCAACTTCTACTTTGGGTACCAGGAATATTGGATCGAAGAAAGTGTGTTGGATTGTGGGGAGCCACATTACCAGTGTTACTGCTCAGAGGAAAGGGTTAGAGCATTTGGACCAGCCGGACCCACTATCGTGGGAGATTTGGGCAAGGCCCATCGGATTCATGCAACGGTGAAAAAACACAAGGCAGAGTACCAGTCGACTCCGCTCGAGACGTTAGGTAACGTCGCTGACCAGACCCTTAGTTTTTGATAGATCTCGGTGCTACAAAGAGTTTCATTTCTAGTGCAACGCTAAAAAGAATTAAGGTAAAGGAAGTCGAACAGGATGAGTTTATCTTTGTAGAGATGGCTTCGGGAGCTAAACAGAAGGTTGGAGGAAAGGTTATGGGCTGTACCCTTAACCTGGGAGAGTTTGTCACCAGGGCCAACCTGTACGTCACGATCTTAGGATTTTATGACGTCGTGATTAGTATGGACTGGTTGGAATCACATGAGTCGATACTCAATTGTAAGACGAAACGGTTGAGCTTGGTCGATGACAAGGGACAAAGACACGTGATTGTAGGTTGAAACCAGGGAATTTCCCTGAGATTCATCTCCTCCTTGCAACTACGGAAGAGCATGCACAAAGGATGTAAGATTTATGCGATCCTTGCGTTAAACGAGAAGGGAGTAGCAGAAGGTATAGAACACCTTCCTGTGGTGAGAGAGTTTGTGGACGTCTTCCTAGAGGAGTTACCTGGGATGCCGCTAGAGAGGGAATTGGAGTTTACCATAGACCTAAAACTGGGAAATAAACCGATAACAAGAACACCTTATTGGATGTCAACCCCGGAGTTATAGGAGTTGAGAATGCAACTGAAGGAGCTGCTGGACCTGGGAATCATACGTCCAAGTGTATCACTGTGAGGTGCACCTGTTATTTTCATACGGAAGAAGGATGGGTCGTGGAGACTCTCCATTGATTACTGTCAATTGAACAAGGAAACGATAAAGAATCAATATCTGTTGCCAAGAATTGATGAAGGGTGCGACGATGTTTTCAAGGATCGATTTGCGATCAGGGTATCACCAGTTACAGATCAAGAAGGATGACATCCCTAAGACCGCCTTTAAGATGAGGTTTGGACATTACAAGTTTACTATTTTACCGTTGGACTGACAAATGCCCCTGGGGTATTTATGAGTTGATGAACGAGGTGTTCCACGAGCACTTGGACAAGTTCATCCAAGTATTCATTGACTTCTGATTTACTCTCGGATGATGAAGGAGCATGACAAGAACTTGTGCTTGGTACTACAGTGTCTGCGAGAGCAAAAATTGTATGGGAAGTTGTCCAAATGCCCGTTTTATCAATCAAAGATTCACTACTTAGGGCATGTAATCTCCAACGAAGGTATCACTGTGGATCCAACAAAGCTTGAGGCTATTATGGAATGGCCTACACCGACAAATGTCCCAGAAGTGCATAGCTTCATTGGTTTAGCAAGATACTATTGACGGTTCGTCGAGGGATTTTCGAAGATAGCAAATCCAATCACGAAATTGCAGAAGAAGAACAAGAAGTTTGTTTGGACCGAGAAATGCGCAGAATCATTTCGGAGGCTCAAGGAGCTGTTGACAATGACATTGATAATAAAGGTCCCTAACATGGACACAAACTTCTTGGTATGCACTGACGCATCCAAGGAAGGCTTAGGTGGTGTTTTGATGCAATATGGTCGAGTGATCACTTACATATCGAGGAAACTGAGAAGGCATGAGGAGAAATATGCGACACACAATTTGGAGTTGTTAGCCATTGTATATGCCTTGAAGGTTTGGAGACACTACCTTTTTGGATGAAAATTGAACTAAAGACAGACCACTAGGGGCTACAACACATATTTATGCAAAGCAAACTAAACGCGCGACAACGACGTTGGTCGGAATTTCTTAGTGAGTACGATTTCGATATTACTTACATAAAGGAAACAATGAACTGAGTGGAAGATGCTTTGAGTCGAAGACCACACATCGTTTTGGTGTTGCCTCTTCAGACGAATCTATGTGAAAATATTCTAGCTTTACAGTGCGACGATGACTAGTACAAAGAGGTCAAGGATTTTATCGGAAAAAACACAATGATGGTACCAATATTTGAAGGATTTACGTTGGATGTCGATGGACTACTGAGATTTAAAAATTGAATTTACATACCACTGAACGACGAGTTGAGGAGTTTGATTCTAAACAAGTCTCACAGAGCAATGTACATGGCTCACTCGGGAGTCACGAAGATGAGGGCGGACCCTAAACCCTTATTCTTCTAGAAGGGATGAAGGAAGACATAGTCAACTATGTGGCCAGATGTCTCGAATGTCAACAGGTAAAGGCTGAACATAGACATCCAACATGATTACTACAGCCACACGCTATTCTAGAATTAAAATGGGAGCTTATTTCGATGGATTTCATTGTTGGATTGCCACTGACGACAAGGAGACATGACTCGATTTTTTTTTGGGTAGTCGACACTCTGACGAAGAGTGCTCATTTTATTCCGATGCGTATGACGTATCAAGAACCTAACATAGATAGATTTTTCATCAGTGAGATTGTGAGGCTGCATGGTGTGCCTAAGAGGATTATATCCGATCGAGGATCGATGTTTATTGGAGGATTTTGGACTAGTTCCCAAGTGGCCTTGGGAACCCAACTTAACTTTAGTACTGCATATCACCTTGAGACAGACGGGCAGACCGAACGAACAAACCAAGTCTTGGAAGACATGTTTCACATGTACGTGATGGACCAACAAAAGAGTTGGGAAGAATTCTTGTCACTGGTAGAATTCGCTTACAACAACAGTTACCAAATCACCATGAGGATGGTGCCTTTCAAGTTCTTTACAGGCGATCGTGTCAGATTTCTTTGAGCTAGGATAAACTTGAGAATAGGATCATGGTGGGACCAGAAGCGATCCAAGGATTGGAAGATCAAATGAAAAAAATAAGACAAAGGATCAAAGAAGCGCAGGATCGATAGAAGAGTTATGCCGATGCGCACCGTGTTGACCGTAGTTACGAAGTTGGTGATTGAGTATTCTTGCGGGTGAAACCGCATAAGAGTTCGATCAAGTTTGTAAAGGGTGCTAAAATATCTCCTAGGTTCATGGGATCCTGCGAGATTGTGGAAGGGAGAAGGCCCATGACCTATTTGACTAGCCTTTCCTGATGCCTTGAGGCAGACACACAATGTCTTTCACATCTTTATTTTGAGACGGTATTTTGGTGATCCTACTCATGTTGTTGACATGAGTTCCTTACAGGATCGGACGAGGGTGTGCTCACGGCATAGATGATCCACATCATGGACCATCGCATTCGACAGATATGATGTTGAACAATAGATTAGGTCAAGGTCCAGTGGAACAACTATAGTTTGCACTCAACAACCCGGGAGGACACATATGATATGCGCCAACAATTTCCTTTTTGTTTGATAGATAGACTTATGATACACATTATTTTGGCACTTTCATACTGTAAAACTTCGGGACGAAGTTTAGACCAAGAGGAGGTGTATGTAACATCCCGCTCCTGCGCGCACTAAGCGAGCTTATTCTTTGAGGACACTTGCTTGCAAGTGATCGAGATTATTATACTATTGGCAGTTTGATTATGATTATGAGGCATTTATGGATATGGTGATAGGTTATTTTGTTGTATTGACATAGACAGGTGCTATTGACTGGGTTCTCCTGAGTGTGCAAGACTTTGGACCTTGAGGATGCAGAGGCATCGATGAAATCCCTTGGACTCCAGATTGAGTCATGGAGTGGAATATTGGGTTTTTATTATTGTTGATATGACATATGCACATCTGATTAGATGTTATAATGATTGATTGTATTTATGACATGATTCATTGATGATTCAGGCTGACGATAGCTTGCCGACCGGACTCACATGTGGAGTAGAGGGGTCACACATGACAACGAGAGACGTTGAGGGAGAGGTGTGGACAACAACCCTGCCACAACCTACTAGCACTCCCGTAGCTGGAATTGTAGGTTAACGATTACCTAGTTCGAGAAGACCCATGATGCCGTGAAGGAAGACTACGACAATCACTCACGATGATTCTAAGGGGAACACAATAAGGCAGGGGCCTTATTCCTTAGAGGCCCTTAGTCTCCCACAAGATCACTTGACGGAGTATTGACTCCAGGGGTTTTTGATGTCTACCAAGTCAGTCAAGAGGCGAGTGGCACCCTTGGAGCACGTAGTGCGTCTTGAAGGGCACGTCGTGCAAGGAAAATGGAAAGTGGCGAGTGGCACCCTTGGAGCATGTAGTGCATCCTGAAGGGAACGCCGCACAAGGAAAATGGAAAGAGGCGAGTGGCACCCTTGGAGCACGTAGTGTGTCCTGAAGGGCACGTCGCGCAAGGAAAACGGAAGGTGGCGAGTGCCACCCTTGGAGCACGTAGTGCATCCTGAAGGGCACGTCGCATTTTTAAATGGTAAGTGAATAAACCTAGTCGATCTTGGAACAAATGATGTGTCAAGAAATATTTAAAATTTTTTCCCTAATAAAAATGTCGCCCAACCTAGGAATTTAACATCTAGGTCTAATCAATACTTGTGGAATATATATATATATATATATATATATAATAATAATAATAATAATAATAATAATAATAATCATCATCATCATCATTAAACATGTGACGAGAAGGGGGTAAGCACTTCAATTAATTTATAAAAATCTTTTGGGGGATAAAATTAAAAAAAGGGGGGAAATAATTGTTTTGTTACATATGCTAATTAAAATTTTTAATTAAAAAGAAAAAGGGGAAAAGGGTAATTTCCTACACTTGCTAATTTGAGTTTTAGATAAAAAGGGAAAGAGGGAAATTTAAAAGAATTAGGAAACTAAGGGAAAAAGGGGGAAACATAAAGAGAAAGAGAAACATAAGGAAAATGCAGAATGACTAACTTAGTAAGGTATCTTGCCATTAAGAACTTTCTAAATTGAACTAAACTAGTAAATTAGTGAGGGGGTAAGTCATTAAAATGTGTAAGGGAAATTGAGGACACATAGGAGGGATTCTAGGAATTCTTTTAGGTGGGTGAGGGGAATAGAAGTTATTAAATAATTAATGAAATTAATTTATGGTGCAACGAAGGGGATGGGTGACACATGTACGGGGAGGGTTTTTCTGAATTAAATTTTTGAACAATAAATTAAATGGGAAATTGGGAAAGAAAATGGCTTAGAAACTCTATATAAAGGAGGGAGGATGATGATGATGGATCTCCTCTGTTATGCGTAACATTACGTTGCAAAATTTTAGACTTGACTGACTTATATTGTGGGAGTTGGGATACCCAGCTTGGTGAGGAGTGGTAGCTCGGCCTTGCGATGTGAACTGGGAGCTAGATTTTCTCTGCTTTAGTGTGCGTGGCCCCTTTGTGGCTTGGGGGGCTAAGGGGGAAGAAAAATACCCTTAGCGTTGGCTGGGAGGTACAGATGAAGTCTCATCGGTCGACAAGCGGGAGCTGCAGGGAGCGCGCGGGATAACGACTCAGAGATGTCACCTTGGGATACAATACACTTGCTTTTATTCTGCATGGTAGATTATTATGACCTTACACTTTCATTTATGTACCTTTAATTGTGTAAAGAAGGTGTTTGAATTAGCATTTTAATTGAGAACTTAATTTCCCCATAGCCTTAAGCTCGTTGCTTGACTTGATTCCCTTGGAATTCGATCCCTGAATGTTGTGACTGTCCTATTGGTTTTATTTAATTGCTGTGAAGAGTTGTGATTTTTACTTCATCCTCATCCCTAGTTCGTCAGTCCATGCCTGAGCAGTCATCCAGGAGCTGAATCGACGGTCGTCACTTCAGTGCATAGCGACCTATAGATTCTAATGCCCTTCTTTTTGTGCATGGATGGTGAGCGAAGGATGTTTTTCCCAACCGTCTACCCCTGTTGATTGTTCCAGGTTGATTGATTGTCTTGCGCCTTCTTTCGATTGAATAACTCTGCGTATTGTTTATCTTTTCTCCTCGCAAGCATTCAACCACAAAAGTTTTCCTCTGCAATTTATTACATTTCAATGGCGAAGTTGCTCTGCGTCTTTAATCCATATGGCCTGCGACTTTTCTCTACAAATTAATACATTTGATGGAAAAATTTACCCAATGAATTTACTCTTTTAACGACGATGAATTCACACCTTGAATGACTATGTTTTATAAGTGCGATTTCCTTTTTATAATTGCATTATGACACCCTTTTATAATTGAGAATTCATTTTTTGGTAATGATTGCATTTATGATTTTATTTTCCTTTTTGTAATCGCATTGTGACTGTATGACTGCGTCTTATGACCATGTAACTGCGTTTTTATCTAATAATACCGTATGTGAGTGCATTTTTAGATCTGTGTTGGTAGCAATTAAGGTGTATAGACAGTAGCAAAATTAGGGTGTTGATAGACAACAGTGAAATTAATTGTTTAGATTGTTCATTAGAGAGCGCATCATCTTATTCCAGTTTTGACAGTGAATTATGTTGACTGTTGACAACAATTTATGTGCACTATGTTACGATTTTGTTGTCCAGAGAATGAATGAATCAACATATTTTTTACCGGCTATAACTTATACACCTGCATTATAATAAGTAATAGACGACAATGTTAATAAACTGCAAAATTGTATTTAATAAACATCAATTGATTATTAATAGACACCCTAACATTTTACAGTTAGACAACCATTGAACAAGGCAACGATCAAGAATAAGTATACGTTGCCGAGGATTGATGATATTCTCGATCAGATGAAGGGTGCGATGGTGTTTTCAAGGATCGATTTGCGATCAGGGTATCACCCGTTACGGGTCAAAGAGGATGACATCTCTAAGACCACCTTTAAGATGAGGTTTGGACATTATGAGTTTACTGTTTTACTGTTGGAATGACAAACGCCCCTGGGGTATTTATGAGTTGATGAACAGGTTGTTCCGCGAGCACTTGGACAAGTTTGTCCAAGTATTCATTGACGATATTCTGATTTACTCTCGGAAGAAGGAGGAGCATGATGAGCACTTGCGCTTGGTACTATAGTGTCTGCGAGAGCACAAATTGTATGGGAAGTTGTCCAAATGCTCATTTTATCAATCAAAGATTCACTACTTAGGGCATGTCATCTCCGACGAATATATCGCCGTGAATCCATCAAAGGTCAAGTCTATTATTGAATGGCCTGCATCGACAAATGTCTTGGAAGTGCATAGCTTCATGGGTTTAGCAGGATACTATCGACGGTTCGTCGAGGGATTTTCAAAGATAGCAAATATGATCACAGAATTGCAGAAGAAGAACAAGAATTTTGTTTGGATTGAGAAATGCGCAGAAGCATTTCGAAGGCTCAAGGAGCTATTGCCAATGACAATGATACTAAAGGTCCATGACATGGACGCATACTTCTTGGTATGCACTGATGCATCCAAGGAAGGCTTAGGCGAAGTCTTGATGCAAGACGCTCGAGTGATCGCTTACATCTCGAGGAAACTGAGAAGGCATGAGGAGAACTATGCGACACATGATTTGGAGTTGTTAGCCATTGTATATGCCTTGAAGGTTTGGAGACACTACCTTGTTGGATGAGAATTGAACTAAAGATGACCACTGTGGACTACAACACATCTTTACGCAAAGCAACCTAAACGCGCGACAACGATGTTGGTCTAAATTTCTTAGCGAGTACAATTTTGATATTACTTACATAAAGGGAACATTGAATCGAGTGGCAGATGCTTTGAGTCGGAGACCACACATATTTTCGGTGTTGTCTCTTCAGACGAATCTACGTGAAAATATTCTATCTTTAAAGTGCGACGGTGATTGGTACAAAGAGGTCAAGGACTTTATCGGACAAAACACAATGATGGTACCAAGATTTAAAGGATTTACATTGGACATTGATGGACTACCGAGATTTAAAAATCGAATTTACGTACCACCGAACAACGAGTTGAGGAGTTTGATCCTGAACGAGGCTCACAGAGTAGTGTACATGGCTCACCCGAGAGTCACGAAGATGAGGGCAGACCCTAAACCCTTATTCTTCATGAAGGGATGAAGGCATACACAGTCAACTATGTGGTCAGATTTCTCGAATGTTAGCAGGCAAAGGCTGGACATAGACATCCAACATGATTACTACAACCACACACTATTCTAGAATTGAAATGGGAGGTTATTTAAATGTATTTCATTGTTGGATTGCCATTGATGGCAAGGAGACACGACTCGATTTTTTTTTGGGTAGTCAACACTCTGAAGAAGAGTGCTCATTTTATTCTGGTGCGTCCGACGTATCAGGCACCTGACATAGATAGATTTTCATTAGTGATATTGTGAGGCTGCATGGTGTGCCTAAGAGGATTATATCCGATGGAGGATTGATGTTTACTGGACAATTTTGGACTAGTTCCCAAGAGGCCTTGGGAACCCAACTTAACTTTAGTACTGCATATCACCTTGAGACAGACAGGAAGACCGAACGAACAAACCAAGTCTTGGAGGAAATGTTGCGCATGTATGTGATGGACCAAAAACGCGTTGGGAAGAATTCTTGTCACCGGTAGAATTCACTTATAACAACAGTTACCAAAGAACCATTAGGATGACGCCTTTTGAGTTCTTTATGGGCAACCATGTCAGACGCCTTTGAGCTGGGATCGGCTTGAGAATAGGGTCCTGGTGGGACTAGAAGCGATCCAAGAATTGGAATATCAAATGAAAACAATAAGACAAAGGATCAAAGAAGCACAGGATCGACAAAAGAGTTATGCCGATGCACACCATGTCGATCGTAGTTATGAAGTTGGCGATCAAGTATTCTTGCGGGTGAAACTGCATAAGAGTTCGATCAAGTTTGTAAAGGGTGCTAAACTATCTCCTAGGTTCGTGGGATCTTGCGAGATTGTGGAAGGGAGAAGGCCCATGACCTATTTGACTAGCCTTTCTTGATGCCTTGAGGTAGACACATGATGTCTTTCACGTCTCTGTTTTGAGACAGTATTTTGGTGATCCTACTCATGTTGTTGACATGAGTTCCTTGTAGGATCAAATGAGGGTGCACTCATTGCATAGCCTATACACATCCTGGATCATCGCATTCAAAAACTATGACGTCGAAAAATAGATCAGGTCAAGGTCCAGTGGGACAACTATAGTCCGCACTCGACAACCTGGGAGGACGCATATGATATGTGCTAGCAGTTTCCTTTTTATTTGATAGATAGACTTATGATACACATTATTTCGGCACTTATATACTATGAAACTTCGGGATGATGTTTAGACCAAGAGGGGGTGTATGTAACATCCCGCTCCTGCATGCACTAAGTGAGCTTATTCTTTGAGGACACTTTCTTGCACGTGATCCAGATTATTATACTATTGGCCATTTGATTATGATTATGAGGCATTTATGGATATGGTGATAGGTTATTTTGTTGTATTGACATAGACAGGTGCTATTGACCGGGTTCTCCTGAGTGTGTATAACTTTGGACCTCAACGATGTAGAGGCATCGATGAAATCCCTTGGACTCCAGATCGAGTCAGGGAGTGGACGATTGTGTTTTTATTATTGTTGATATGACAATTGCGCATCTGATTAGATGTTATGATGATTGATTGTATTTCTGACATGATTCATTGATGATTCAGGCTGACGATAGCTTGCCGACCGGACTCACATGTGGAGTAGAGGGGTCACACACGACAACCAGAGATGTTGAGAGAGAGGTGTGGACAACAGACCTGCCACAGCCTACTAGAAATCCTGCCATGGCTTGAACTGTAGGTTAACGATTACCTAGTTCGAGAAGACCCATGATGCCGTGAGGGAAGACTGTGACAGTCATTCACGATGATTCTAAGGGGCACACAATAAGGCAGGTGCCTTATTCCTTAGAGGTCCTTAGTCTCCCACAGGATCACCTAATAAAGTATTGACTCTAGGGGTTTTTGATGTCTACCAAGTTAGTCAAGAGGCAAGTGGCACCCTTGGAGCACATAGTGCGTCTTGAAGGGAACGTCGCACAGGAAAAATGGAAAGTGGCGAGTGGCACCCTTGGAGCACATAGTGCGTCCTAAAGGGCACGTCCTGCAAGGAAAATGGAAAGAGGCGAGTGGCACCCTTGGAGCATGTAGTGCGTCCTGAAGGGCGCGTCGTGCAAGGAAAATGGAAGGTGGCTAGTGCCACCCTTGGAGCACGTAGTGCGTCCTGAAGGTCACGCCACATTTTTAAATGGTAAGTGAATAAACCTAGACATCCTTAGAACAAATGATGTGTCAAGAAAGATTTAAAAACTTTTCCCTAATAAAAATGTCGCCCAGCCTAGGAATTTAAAATCTAGGTCTAAGTGATACTTGTGGAATATATATAATAATAATAATAATAATAATAATCATCATCATCATCATTAAACATGTGATGAGAAGGGGGTA
Source organism: Picea engelmannii (assembly GCA_009831015.1). Lineage (NCBI taxonomy): Eukaryota > Viridiplantae > Streptophyta > Pinopsida > Pinales > Pinaceae > Picea > Picea engelmannii. Next base: position 116,489 of record ML805451.1, read on the forward strand.
ATCACTTCAATTAATTTATAAAAATATTTTGGGGGATAAAATTAAAAAAAGGGGGAAAATAATTGTTTTGTTACATATGCTAATTAAAATTTTTAATTAAAAAGAAAAAGGGGAAAAGGGTAATTTCCTACACTTGCTAATTTGAGTTTTAGATAAAAAGGAAAAGAGGGAAATTTAAAAGAATTAGTAAACTAAGGGAAAAAGGGGGAAACATAAAGAGAAAGGGAAACACAAGTAAAAAGCAGAATGACTAACTTAGTAAGGTATCTTGCCATTAAGAACTTTCTAAATTGAACTCAACTAGTAAATTAGTAAGGGGGTAAGTCATTAAAATGTGTAAGGGGAATTGAGGACACATATGAGCGATTCTAGGAATGCTTTTAGGTGGGTGAGGGAAATAGGAGTAATTAAATAATTAATGAAATTAATTTATGGTGCAACGAAGGGGATGGGTGACACATGTACGGGGAGGATCTTTCTGAATTAAATTTTTGAACAATAAATTAAATGAGAAATTGGGAAAGAAAATGACTTAGAAACTCTATATAAAGGAGGGATGATGATGATGATGATGGATCTCCTCTGTTATGTGTAACGTTACGCTGCAAAATTTTAGACTTGTCTGACTTATCTTGTGGGAGTTGGGATACCCAGTTCGGTGAGGAGTGGTAGCTCGGACTTGTGAGGCAAGCTGGGAGCTAGCCATTCTCTGTTTTAGTGTGCATGGCCCCTTTGCGGCTCGGGTGGCTAAGGGGGAAGAAGAGTACCCCTAGCGTTGGCTGGGAGGTACCGATGAAGTCTCATCGGTCGGAAAGCGGGAGCTGCACAGAGTGCATGGGATGACAACTCAGAGCTGTCACCTTGGGATATGGTACACGTACTTTTATTCTGCATGGTAGATTATTATGACCTTACGCTTTCATTTCTGTACTTTTAACTATGTAAAGAAGGTGTTTGACTTGGAATTTTAATTGAGAACTTAATTTCCCCATAGCCTTAAGCTCGCCGCTTGACTTGATTCCCTTGGCATTCGATCCCTGAATGTTGTGACTGTCCTATTGGTTTTATTTAATTGTTTTGAAGAGTTGTGCTTTTTACTTCATCCTCATCCCTAGTTTGTCAGTCCACGCCTGAGCAGTCGGCTAGGAGCCGAATCGAGGATCGTCACTTCGGTGCATAGCGACCTATAGATTCTAATGCCCTGCTTTTCTGTGCATGGATGGTGAGCGAATGATGTCTACCCCTGTTGATTGTTCTGGGTTGATTGATTGTCTTGCACTTTCTTGTAATTGAATACCTCTGCGTATTGTTTATCTTTTCTCCCTGCAAGCATTCAACCATGAAATGTTTCCTCTGCAATTTATTACATTTCTATGGCGAAGTTGCTCTGTGTCTTTAATCCATCTGGCCTGCGAATTTTCTCTGCAAATTAATACATTTGATGGCGAAGTTTACTGAGCGAATTTACCCTTTTAACGATGACGAATTCACACCTTGAATGAATGTGTTTTATAAGTGCGATTTCCTTTTTATAATTGCATTATGAGACCCTTTTATAATTGAGAATTCGGTTTTTGGTAATGACTACGTTTATGATTTTGTTTTCCTTTTTGTAATCACATTGTGACTGTATGATTGCGTCTTATGACCATGTAACCGCGTTTTTATCTTATAATACTGTATGTGAGTGCGTTTTTAGATCTGTGTTGGCAACGATTAAGGTGTATAGACAATAGCAAAATTAGGGTGTTGATAGACAACAATGAATTTAATTGTTTACATTTTTCATTAGAGAGCACATCATCTTATTCTAGTTTTGACAGTGAATTATGTTGACCATTGACAACAATTTATATGCATTGTGTAACGATTTTATTGTCCAAAGAACGACTGAATCAACAACTTTTTTACCAGCTATAACTTATACACCTGCATTATAATAAGTAATAGATGACAACGTTAATAAACTGCAAAATCGTATTTAATAAACATCAATTGATTATTAATAGACACCCTAACATTTTGCAGTTAGACAACCATTGTATAGGTATTGGGGACTACAAAATGAATGTTTTTGAGAGCGATTTTATATGTAGTATATGGCAGCCTCTGGGTGCTGGGTATTCTTATGACAACAATTTGACAACATCATCGTGTATTCATTAGACTCACTACAGACAACGGTCTGTATCAGACAACGGTCTGTATTAGACAACGTTTTTTTTTAAACCTTGTTTAGACAGAGAAGGTGAGCCTCCAGTTTTCTTGGATTGCTGTACCTGCATTTGTTCAACATGACTTTTACCAGTGAAATCCGTTAATGTACTTGTGATATCACCTTACTCATCAAATTCTTGGCACGTTACACTGTAATGCATTTACCCATGAATTTCCGTGTTGATACCCGAGTTTCATTGAACCCCTTTGCGTTTGGCATAATATTTCCCCTAGCTAATGGCGTTTCATTCCCTGCATTTTGGGTAGTGAAATGGTTGTCATCTTAATTTCACGTGTCTTTAATGTTGTTGACCTGCGTCTTTAATGTCGTTAATAACAGATAACCTTGTCATTTTTAAGTTTTGCTATATTGAAATATTGGGCAATGATATCCTTTTTGTTCTGCTATATTAAAATATTGGACATCATTATCATTCTTTTAGTTCTGCTATATCACCTTAGTTCTGCTATATCATTTATATTTGTACAGAGATATCACCGTTAACAATGACATTTTGGACAACATTTTCAATTTTGTTATGCGCAGAGGTGACATAGAGAGTGAATAATTATGGAAACGATTTATATGTTATGTGAGCTGTGCCGACATAGATCCCAACTCCATTGGACAAAATTTATAGACAACAAATTTATGACAACATAGATTTGGTTTCATATATTGTCAGGTCAATGATTTTTTTACTTAGCTACTTCATCTAACAGGCTTAATTAATTCCATTAAGTAACATCTCCTTTAAGGTAAAGTGAACTTCAAGGATAAGAAAAGTAGATTTACTACACAAGAAAATAATAATTTTGTTAATACTAAATGAGATAAAAGTTTTAAAATTTACTTGTTTTTATAAAAACTTATGGGATTATCATTGTTGGACAAGGATAAAAATTTTGGGATTATCGTTTGTTAGAATTTTTGTCCTTGGAGTAATAGTTGATTATCTTGCACGAGCTTATTGGTCGAGGGACTAGTAGTTTTATCAATTAAAACTATTAATGGCTAACAGTTACCTTGGCGATTATGTGCCATGCGTATTAGGTCGAGCTGGAAGGGGAGGTTGGTCATAGTCTCCTCCGGTCATTCACGCAGGTTAAATCAAGTGATTTCATCTTGCGCCTTGTCAACTTGTTGCTTGGGTGTGTGGGTATCATCTTCTTGTCAGTTATTTCGGTCTCCCAGTGCGTAGGATTTGTCTCGAGTCTATGGACCAGATAGGTTATGTTGCGCTTGGGTTATTGACACGCCTATCACTTGGTGATGGTATGATTCCTGATGAGGGGATCACTGTGTGCCCTGATGATAGATGCGAATGGTAACCTGGTTGGAGTCTGTGCTTCCTGATGCGGGCGTTCGTTTGTTGTAATCGAAGTTGGCACTTGGTTGTAACACCTTAACACATTTTGGTTTGCGCACCATAGAGGTTCTAGTTACTGGTCGTTGAGGCCGCTGTGTAGGAAGGGTGGATGTTGTAGGTGTTGGATCATGTTGTCATTGATGCCAATGGTTTGTCATTGATGCCAATGGTTTGATTACTTGGGAGATTGTTGGATCATATGTCATTGATGTAAATGGTTTGGTTTGATTGATGTCATTGGTTGATGTCAAGTAA
>ML805451.1:126697-153618 GCA_009831015.1 Picea engelmannii
GTTTTTACGTGGAAACCCAAAGTGGGAGAAAACCACAAAATGTTTTTTCTTACATGTATTTAAGAATTACATTCATTGGAAGCACCAAATTCCTTTCTTTTCCAGCTGCAACTGGAAGGAGGCTCCAACCCCCTATTTTCTCAAGCTACAACCTGAGGGAAGCTCCAACTCCCCAATTCTCTGGCTACAACCAGGAGGAGGATACAACCCCCCATGTTCTCCGGCTACAACCAGAAGGTGGCTACGGCTACAACCTCTTGTCCTTGCCTCGTCCAACCGCCCTGTCATATAAGTAGAATAATGGAACCACTTTCACACTATAACTGTGAAATATACTGCTGTAAACCTGTACTAATCAACTTGCACCAAACAACCTGTAATCAACTTGTACCATAAACAAGTGCATCAACCATGCACCAACCTACACCTCAACCTGTACCATCAACGAGTGCATCAACCATGCACCAAATATGTACCAATCATGCATCAAATACACATAAACTATGACTCATCTATATGTACCAACATCATCAACTATACATCTCATGTATGTGCCAACTCATCAACTACTTGTCTCAACCATGTACCCAACATGTACCTCAACCAAAATCCCTCATCAATTTCATCATCCAAATCTGATTTGTAGCTCTGTAATAGACTTGGTGTATATGATCACATACCTGCAAATCTTCCTTAACTTTAACAACAAGAGACTAGCATTTTCATCAAACTTTACTTTAGTCTCACATGACTAATTTTGGATTAGTCAACAACCCTAACTTGAAATAATCATAACTATGTACATGTAATGAATAAATATATGAAAATAGTACACAATTTTCTTCAGTGTCTTTTATACAATTCCTCTAGGTTTCATTACTTGGAACCTTTCAGAAAAAAGGAGTTATAGCAAAAATGACATACCTTGTTGAATTCTAGCTTATTCTAGAGAGATAACTTGTAGAGAGTGCCCCACATAGAATATTTGTTGTATGGATCTGAAAATGGTACACATAATACTACAAACTGTACTCTAACCAATACATTTTCTCTTACTGAATTTGGATCTATTATGAGGAAGTTATGACATTTTTACCCGAAACACATGTTTTAGATTAGTTTCAGGACTAGCCACAAACCCTAATTTCCACTGAGTGTAACTCCAAAAATACAATTCCCAAGTGTCATTCTTCTCTATTTGATTCAATTCTTAATCCATGGCCTTTTTCTAGAATTCATCCTTGCTGGCCTCTTCAAAACTATTTGGTTCAATCGTAGATAAGAGTGCTAGGTGCATTTGTTCTGGTGAACATATTCTTCCTTTAGTCTCAACTCCTGCATCCTTGTTTCCGATAATTTGATCTGATGGATGATTCGTCTGTACTCGTTTGCTAGGTTTCTTTGGAGGCACTTGCTGAACTTGCTCTTATACTTCTATCTGATTTTATTTATCTTCCCCTTCTACTTCTTCTTCATCTTTTGCTTCTTCTTCCTAAAGTTGTTCCATTGATTCATTTTCTTCTTCCTTTAATTCTCATCCACTCGTTTCATCAATTGTTACATTGATGCTTTCCAAAAAATTGTTCAACTTCATATTGTAACACTTGTATGCTTTCCTTGTACTTGGGTAACCGAAAAGTACTCCTTTGTCCACACGAGAGTCAAACTTTCCCATTATGCCGTCTTCTCTTTTGAGGTAGCATTTGCTTCCAAATACTCTGAAGTGCTTCACATTTGCTGGTACTTTCCATAGCTCGTAGGGAGTTTTGTCATTGTGGTTTCTGAGCATTACTCTGTTTTGAATGTGAACCGCTGTATGCACTACATGTGTCCAAAACAAATTTGTCAATTTGGAATCCATTATCATTGTTCGAGCCATTTCTTGTGTAATTATCATCCATTATGATAATGTTCCTTTGTATCTGAACCACTCTCTGAACCAATCTATGAATCCATTCTCTCGTCCTCTGTCATATATCTGTTCAAACCTTCTAAGTGTTCTTACAAATCCATCTCTGTCCATACTGTCCAAGACTCTACTGCACAACTGTCCATAATGCTAAGCCATTTATCACTATACTATCATGAAGTCTTCACTACTACAACTGATTAATCTATCAAACTGTACTTCTGCTAACTGACTGCTTTGGATCTGTCTACTCAAACTCTGCAAGATGCTTGAAGGATGGCTCTTTGGTATGTCACAACTATCGCATAGACTCCCCCTATCTAATATTCATATTATCTGGGAGTCTCTAAGATGGATGGCTCATAACAATTCCTACTCTGTTGTGTATTCATCATCATCTTCATTGGTAGATTCATCATTTCTCTAAGCTCTGACTTCTTTCTTTCTATCTGTGGACTCATATTTCACTACAATGCCTGAAAGTACAATATCTTGAACCTATTCCTTATTTACCTGTCCTTCTTTTCTTTCAGTTTTTTTCCAAACCTTTTTGTATCTAACATCTTTCTTTTTCTCTATAGAATTTTCTTCATCTTGTTCTATTGCCAATCTTGCGATCTATGGGACCTGGTCTTTGTTCACCCGTTCTTCGTGTTTTCTTATCCATACTTTCTTATATATGATATCAGTGTTGTCTTTCATGGAAGTATCGATCATGCTTCTACAATCACTAGATATGTGTCTATAGTTATGGAATTTGTAACATTCAATGTTACATGGGGCCACATAGGCATTTCTTGCTTGAACATTTCTTTTATAATCCCTGCAATCTGCAACCTTATGTCCAAAATTAGTACAATAAAAACTATGACCATAAAAGAAATTTGCATAACTGGGAGTGAATGATATTCTTTGTGGCGTAGTCCTTCTGAATTTCTGCCTTGACTGATTATGATCGTGATTGAATCTTCTTTGTGGCTTGAACATGGATAGTATTCTTGAAGATGTACCCTTATTAGTTTTCTTAGATTCTGGATGACCATGATTCCTTCCTTTGAGTATTTCTGCATAAATCTTTCTCTTTTCTTCATTCTTATTTTCTAGCAACCTAGAGTGCTTCTCTTCATTCTTTACACCTAATACAAATATTTCTGTCTCTTCAATGTTCCTTTTTAGATTGACGATTTTACTTATCAATGTGGCAACTTATTCTTCAAGCTTCTTAACCTCTTCTTCTTTCTTTAATATCTAAGACTTCATGACTTCTTCTGTGCTCTTCGCTTCTTCAAGATGAATTTTTAATGTGATTATTTCTTCTTCAAGTAATTTCTCTTCTTGACCAAACTCTGACTCAAGCTAGTTTAGATCATTATTTCTTTCCTTGAGATGATCTGTCAATATCTTCTCTCTCATTTATGCTTCTTCTTTTTGTGCTGCTATGTTATCTTCCAAATACTGTTTTTTATCTTTAAGATTTTCTTCGATCTTTCTGGCTTCTTCTAGCTGAGTTCTTAAGTTCTTGATGACCTATTGGGCTTCTTCAAAAATGTGAACACTTTCCTTTTGTTTCATCAATTCCTTCTTGAGTGACTTGTTTTCTTCTCTTAGTTCATCTAAAGCACTGATCAATTCTTTTTCATAATTGTCTTCATTTTCAATTAGTTTTTCTGTCTCATGGCATTCTATTTCAAGATGTCCACATTTTTCACAATTAAAGAAAAAAAACATACCTATGTTGATTATGTACTCTTCATCTTCTGAATCTGTTTAATATGGTGAACATATTTCTTCTTGATCTGTACCTGCATCTTCTTTGGCATTTTATGAATCTGCGATGGGTGAAGAATATATATCATGTAACTTATCCCAAAGTTCTTTGGCTGACGAAAATTTACCAACCTTTTCTCTTATCGGATTAGGTAATCCTTCCCAGATGAAATCCATTGCTATTTTGTTATTCTTCTTCAATTCCTTCTTAGCTGCAGTCTTTGTCCTTTTTGAACTATCATATCCTGTAACGACTGATAGCGAAATATAATACCCATTTTCCCGTAAAAACAATTTCTTCCTTCCACTCCACATCTCATACTTTAAACCATTCTGACCATTGAACAATGGTACTCCATTCTTAGAATAATCCATGATCTCCTTCCAATGGTTAAACCGTTTCCTGAAGGAACTTGCTCTGATACCGATTGTTGGATTACTGAGAGGGTGGGTGAATAAGTAATAGAGAAATATAATCATTTTTAACCATAAAATTCAAGTGTTCTATCAATGTAGCATTATCATCCAATATTTGTAGAGTAAATAAACAATGAACAAATGAACAATCATACACATACACAGTACAAAAATGTTTTTAAGTGGAAGCCCAAAGCAGGAGAAAACCACATAATGTTTTTTCTTATATGTCTTTAAGAATTACATTCATTGGAAGCACTCCTTTTTTTTCTAGCTGCAACTGGAAGGAGGCTCCAATCCCCTATTTTCTCAAGCTACAACCTGAGGGAAGCTCCAACTCCCCAATTCTCTGGCTACAACCAGAAGGAGGATACAACCCCCTATGTTCTCCAACTACAACCACCTGTCCTTGCCCCGTCCAACTTCCCTGTCGTAGAAGTAGAATGATGGAACCAATGTTACACTATCACTGTGATATATACTGCTGTAAACCTGTACCAAACAACCTATAATCAACCTGTACCATAAACAAGTGCATCAACCATGCACCAACCTGTACCTCAACCCATACCATCAATGAGTGCATAAACCATGCACTAAATATGTACCAATCATGCATCAAATACACATAAACTATGACTCATCAAGATGTACCAACATCATCAACTATACACCTCATGTATGTGCCAACTCATCAACTACTTGTCTCAACCATGTACCCAACATGTACCTCAACCAAAAGCCCTCATCAATTTCATCATCCAAATCTGATTTGTAACTCTGTAGTAGACCTGGTGTATATGATCACATACCTGCAAAACTTCCTTAACTTTAACAACAACATACTATCATTTTCATCAAACTTTACTTTAGTCTCACATGACTAATTTTGGATTAGTCAATGACCCTAACTTGAAATAATAATAACTATATACTTGTAATGAATAAAGATCTGAAAATATTACACAATGCTCTTTAATGCATTTTATGCAATTTCTCCAGGTTTCACTACTTGGACCCACTCAAAAAAGGAGTTATAGCAAAAATGACATACCTTGTTGAATTCTGGCTTACTCTAGAGAGAGAACTTGTAGAGCGTTCCCCACACAAAATATTTGTTGCATGGATCTGAAAATGGTACACATAATACTATAGACTATACTCTAACCAATACATTTGGTCTTACCGAATTTGAGATTTTTATGAAGAAGTTATGACGTGTTTACCCGAAACACCTGTTTTAGACTAGTTTCAGGACTAGCCACAAACCCTAATTTCCACGGAGTGTAACTCCAAAAATACAACGACCCACAAGCTAATTTTTTTTTATAAAAGCTACTTGGATATGTTTCCTAAATGACCTCCAGATTTCGCGGTCTAAATCATTCTATAAAAAAAGTTATGGTGAAAATGGTGAGATGACCAGTAAATAACATACCTTAGAAAACATCGTCAAAATAATTTATCCTCCCTTGAGTCAACCTTCTTTACTTCACCTTCCCTCTGAAATTCACCTTAGATATCCTTTGGTTACCTCAGTCACTTATATATTCAATATGCTCAAGTGTGATTAAAATTAGAGACCCTTGCCTCTTATTTATACTTTTATGTAGCTTCCTCAAGGGGTTACCTTTTAACCATCTTAAACCACTTTCCTTATTTTAGGGCTAACCCACTTCTAACCACTTGTCCAGTTAGTAATTTCTCCATTAACTTTATTATTTAAATAATTTATTTTGTATCCACTTTGACTTATAGTACACTCATCACTTCACTTTATTATTTAAATAATTTCTTCTTTGCAACCACTTTGACTACTTTGACCTTATGGGGCTTCTATATGACTCATGAGGGTTCTCCAACTTCACATGGCCATAAATCTCTAACTATGAGGAGTTATGTGACGTTCCACATAGCACCAAAAATGGCATGACATTTACTATCCATCTAGAATAGTCTTACCTTCAAATATATTAAAATTCATACCATTATACATCAAACAAACTTGGGTCCATTACCCAAACCTTTGTGCTACCAGAATTCGCTACCGAACTTTCTTCAAGGGTTGACATCAATGAAAACCAACCCAATTAATAAAAAATACACATAACTTTGACAATACAAGTATTTCAATCTGCTATAATCAACGTACAAAGCATGAAAATCAAACAAGCTCCCAATTAATGTAAGTCTAGTCAACAACATGTGATGGAATCAGTTCAAACTAAAAGAAGCAAAACACAAGGAGAAAAGTTTACTTTCCAAGGCTTGATTAAAATTTTAAAGGGCGGGCCAAATCCATCAACTTGGGGAGTTGTTGAGGTCTTGAAATATGGTGACACATTGAGCGAATTTAGGAATCTTTGCAAGGTAGAGCCGAATTATGAGCATAGAGTAATACAATCCCCTGCTTCTTGTTTCTCAAGGACATCCAGAAAATGACATGTAGTGGGTCCATGAGAATCTCCCAATGTGATGGATTAAATGGTTATCCCTGCATAACGTCTAGTGAACTCATTTATTGTACCAAAAGGGATATAATATGGAGTTCATTTCCTTAAATCTATGTCGATGGTCCAGGTTGAAGTATTTATCGCAGGGCCTAGTAAATTTGAGATATAAATATTTTCACCAGTCATAGATATATTATCCCTTAGGTGTTGTTCCACTACTTGCGAGCATCCATAGGCCCAATGGAGTCACCAAGGTGTCATAGACCTTGGTTCATTATCAACAAGAGTCCATATCCCTAATGATTATATATACACGTCCCCTGCATTCATTATACTTCCTTTTCCAATCACTTTACACACACACACACACACACAAATTTTGCATATAGCAATAACAACTTAGAGTGGTTAATTGGTAAAGTATCTTGGATTTGACTTTCAAGCATAAATTCAACTAAAACCATAGTGTTGAGAAATGGATAAATGGAAGATGAAAAACCTATTTTGGTCTTGAGAACAATTGTTAAGCAACAAATTTTTGGTTTTCGGAAAAAAACATAAAGTCCTCTTTGATATATTTGGTACCCTAGTTATTTTATATGGATGTGAAGTTTGAGTTTACAACATTTCTAGAGAAACTTAGAGGAAAACCCTTGAGATCTTAGAGGTTGGGCTTCCACTCATTAAGAGTGATGCTATAAGTAGGTACCTAATGTATAAGCATAACATAAAAAAATGAAGGATAAGAAGCTTCCTACCATTTTTTCAAATTCCAATAGAGGTCATTTAAATTTAAGAGAGGGTGAGATAATGATGTTTATGAGAATAGATGGAAGCCACTCTTCAAATATTGATACCGTTAAAAAAATATCAATAATTAAATTTAAATATAATTTGTAGTGCAACAAAGAAGTAGAGTATCAAAGAAAGCTAATGTACTATAAAGAGGATGATGCAAGAGCATCGTCCTCAAGCCCACGTGGAGGGACAAATCAAAGCCATAATGTGCCTTTTTAATTATTTGGAATCTAAAATCTGGTGTTTTCCTGTAGATCCGTTTTGAACAGATGATTGAAGGAAAGAAAAACTCTCGGAAATTGAATGGTTGCAAGAGATCTAGGAGTTTCACTCTCAGTCTTGAATGTAACGGAGCTTGAGTAGTTGTTAGCTATTACTTCAACAGGAGAGGTAGTTAGAGGGAACCTTAGGAACCTTCCCGTATATGTAGATGCATGGAATTCCCAAATGAGGCTGCTGGAGGAGTATTGTTATTGAATAGGAGGTAGAATAATTTGGTTTGAGAGAGCCGAGACTCTGTTTCAGTTTAGCCTGGACATATTGTAATCATACATTCATGTTAATGAAAAAGAGCAGTTTTTCCTGCATATGATTTTGTGTGTGTTTATATGTTTATGAATGAATGTCACCTGTGTGTTTATATGAATGTATACTGTATATTCTTGGGATAGATTTCATTTGCAGGGATAGATATAATTCTCTATTTGTGAGTTTGCTGAAATTGTTTCTGGGTTCTTTAGGCTATGCAAGTAGTGCACAACAGAGCATTGGAAACTCTGTAGCTAGTGCAAGGAGTGTGCATCTGAAATTTTTCTGTCAAAGAAGAACGTGCCAGGAGGGAACACCAGAAGGATTCACAAACCCAAGGAGCCTCAGAGTTACTGAATACTTTGGAGGGAAGACTGTGCAGAGAAGGCACAGAGGAGAGAACAAAATTGGTGAAGATTCTGTGGAGCTCTGTCAGGAGGGAATTGAGTAGGTGCCAGGGGTGCACAAATGAAATCTAGTTTGAGTTCAGAGAGAAGAGAAGTGTCAAGGAGAAGACACTTACAGAGTTACTGAACACTCTGTAGAAAAAACTCATCAAGGTGTGCTTTGAGCGAGAAGTTGCCAAGAGGGCACTTATATCCCTTCGAGGAGAAAAAGGGACATAAACCTTTGAGGTCCGAATAGTTGAAGCTTAAGGTGATATAGAGTTTCTGAATACTCGGGAGGAATACCTGTGCAAGGAGTGCACCAGGCCAACACTTAGACGAAGTGTTGAAATACAACCATCGAAAGGCTAGTTAAAGCGAAAGGAACGCGCATAGAGGCGAACTTGTTTCAAGTTCGAAAGCTTAGGAAGTTGAGCGCAGAACGTGCCGGGAGGGCACCAGAAAGTCCTTTGAAGGACATAGAAGGACTGAGACCCTTGGAGGTTTGAGCGAGGAAAATCTCGGGAGGGATAGAGCCTTTGCGCACAAAATCTTAGCAGAGAGGAGCAGAAGGGAGAGACACTTTGAGGTCCAAGTCATAGACAAGATCGAAAGAGATAGCACACGTGTGAATCGGGGCCGAGGTTATATTTCATTCCCAAAGCTTAGGAGAGAGTGTTTTCAGAAGCGTAGACGAGACCCAAAGTAGTCAGATTTGCAGGAGAAATATCAAAGGATGCAACCTTTGACACTTAGAAATTCTTCCAAGTCAGAAGAAAGCGTAAGCTCGTGAGGAGGAGAAACAATGGCCATTGGATCGAGCACTATGAAGAATCTATACCGTTGGATCAGAGTCCAGACGGGAGGAACCAGTGCGCAGGAGAGGAACAAATCTCTTCCATCAGATCTGGGCGTGAAGGACCACCAACCGTTAGATCCGGAGGTAAGTGCACCAAGTTAAGTTTCTTTTTAAGTGTACATGAGAGAGGACTTGTGAAGTCTTGAAGTCACAAAGACAGTTGGGATCATCCATCATCCAGGGAGACAGGTGGAGACAGATCCAAGAGTTCGAGGAATCAAACTTCGGAAGATTTGCAAGGAGCTAAGGGAAAACTCGCGAAGTCTGAAATCGCGAGGAAATCCTAGCCGCCCCTTGAAGCAGGACACATGGCGAGAGATTAGCACTTTGCTGATTCACAAAATGGGAAAGCCAGAGGTAGGAGTAGTGGGAACTCGTGAAGTCCAAGTTCGCTAAAGTGATCACATCCATTGGTTGTGGAGAAAACGTGGACTGTCGATCCGACACAAGGGAAGTCCAAGGTTCGGATTTCAGAAGGAAGGAGGTAAGATATTATCAGGAGACGCAAAGGGCGAAGTCCCAAAGCACTCGATAGTTGAGCCCCAGGTTATAGCTCAACTACATATTAAAGGGCATGAAGGAAAGGAGTTAGTACTCGTCGATTTTGTAATTCATCGATTCAAGTTTCGGGGAAATTAGAGCAGGCAGCTCGCAAAAGCTCCGAAGCACAGAGTTGCGAAGGGAGTTGGCCCACGGTCACAGTTAGGGGTCATGTGGAAGGAAGGGGCTTAGTTAGAAGAGATAGCGCCCATTGGAGTTGAAATTTGACCAGCGTTATGGAGAGGGCCTAAGGGTCTCATACGACCTGTGCCACGGGAAAAGGGGCCTGTGTAAATGGATTTGGGGTTTATAAGAGAGCCAAAGAGTCGATTTGAAGTATCTTGATCGATCCTTGACCAGGAGGTCAAAAACCCTCGAGGGGAGAAGGGGGGGGGACTACAGGCAAAAGAGGAAAGGAGATAAATGACATAATTTTATACGATCAAGTGGCATCAGAGCTGAAGTTTGCCTGTAGACAATAGGTGAAGGAGGAGACATAGTAATAATTATTTGTGAAGACTGTTGCAAGGTGTGAAACAAATGGTATATATCCAGGAGGGATAAAGACATAAAATATGGCTACTTAATGCCATAAGTGTGGTCGAAGAGGAGTCTGCCAGAAGAAAAACAAAGAAAAAATTGGCAAAGAGCTCATTGAGATAAGAGCAAGAATGGAACAATTGACATTGAATATGCAACATGAGACAAAGGTGCACTGGACATATGAATGGCCTTTGAAGATGAAAGCAAAGTGGCCTGTCCATAAGTCATTAGCCATAAGGCAACAACAAGCAGTGAGGAAGTGGCTGAGTCATGTTGAAAACCTTAGTGACACAGAGGAGAAAGTGATTCACATCTGTGAACCAGAGATTGGGATGAAACTCAGTGATGATGAGGAGAAGAGATCAGTTAAGGATCTCATAAACTGCCAGGGGGGAAAAAGTGAACTTTCAAGTTGCCAGGTGGGCAATGGAGAGAGATCGGGTGATCTCATAGACTGCTAGGTGGGCAGAGAGAAAATCCCAAGTTGTTAGGTGGGAAAGGGAGAAGAGATGAACTTAGTTGAGAGTTCATGTCAGGAAGGAGTATTGATGGAAGAAGGTCAGAGGTGTGTTCTGATCATTGGGGGAATTGAAATATTCCTGCCAAATAGTCTAGCAGAGGCTAATACAAGTGTTTCACATGAGGAGGTAGCAAAACAAGAATCCAAGAAAGAGGCCATGGAGCCAAATGCTTTTAAAGCTAACTCTGTAGGTGATGCAGGTGCAACAGAGGAAAGAAAGCTAGCAAGGACTATCAAAGAGGAGGAGGAGGAGAAGACACTGATGTCTGCCCCAATAGAAAAAGAGGAGAATTCAGATGAATTTATCACTCAATGGGAGAAAGATTTGAAGATGTTGCAAGATTGGTTGGAAAATCCAAAACTAGAAGATGGTTGCTAGGTGACAGTCACGTAGATTACATGAGAAGAGAATTCAACATAATTTCTCAAAAATTTCAGCCCAGGAGCTGAACAGGAGATGACTGCAGCACTGGAGCTTGCATCAGAAGAGGAAGCATACAACATAGATTTTGCTGAGTTGTATGAGGAATTGGAAGCCCTAGAGAAAAGGGTAAATATGCAGAGTAGACATATCCAAAAGTATAAGTTGGAAACAGGTGGAGGAGCATACCAACTTGGAGAGCAGTTGCAGAAAGTTGGAGTTGAACCAACACAAGAGGAGATGACATAAGTCAATCTGTCAGAGGAGGAAGTTGAGCAACAACTCAGTGGTGAGACTGCAGAACTGGAGTCTGCAATAGAGTGGCCAACTAGTGCCACAAGATATGAAGATAACATGAAGGATCAGATTGATCAGATTGGTAAAAAGGAGAAAGAGCACACATTTCAATGTTCCCAAGAGATGGAGAAATAAGAGCATTCAGTGGAATTGCTCAAAAATTTCAGCCAAGGAGATGAACATAAGGCATCAATAGAATTGGGATCTACAACAGAAGGATATGAGCATTCAGATGAGTGGCTCAAAAATTTCATCCAGGAAGCTGAGAAAGAGATAACTATAGAAAATGAACCTACAATAGAGGAGGAAGCAACAGATAGCATGGATCTTGTTGATCTGTGTGAAGAACTGGAGGTCCTGGAGAGAAAGGTAAAAATGCAAAAGCATCTTATCCAACAAGTCAAGTTTGAAAGTAATGAAGAAAAGATGCAACAAAGTAGACCGTAGGAGGAAAACCAGCTAGTGGACCAACTGGACAAAGAAATAGAGAAGATAAAGAGATTGATGCTAGAAGTAGCACAAAAAGCAGTCATCAATGAAGAATGGAACAGAAGAGGACTTGCAGGAGCAACATGGAAGAAAAAGCAGCAAGGAAGAGGAGAAAGTGGACAACTCCAATTTCAGGTATGGGACCTTGGAGGATCTCAACAACATAGCAGAGGGAGACATGAGCAGGAGCTCATGATTTTCCCAACCGTGGAGTATGATGCAGGAGCATCGTCCTCAAGCCCACGTAGAGGGAGAACTCAGCGCCATAACAAGCCTTTTTAATTATTTTGAATCTAAAAGCTGGCATTTTCTGTAGATCCATTTTGAATGGATGATTGAAGGAGAGGGAAACACTTGGAAACTGAATGATCGCGAGAGATATGGGAGTTTCACTCTTATTCTTGAATGTAACGAAACTTGATTAGTTGTTAGCTATTACCTTGATAGGAGAGGTAGTTGAAGGGAACCCTGGGAACCTTCTTGTATATGTAGATGCATGGCATGCCCAAATGAGCCTACTGAGGGAGTATTGTTATTGAATAGGAGGTAGAATAATTTGGTTTGAGAGAGATGAGACTCTGTTTTAGTCTAGCCTACACATATTGTAATCAAACATTCATGTTAATGAAAAAGAGCATTTTTTCCTGCATATGATTCTGTGTGTTTTTATATGTTTATGAATGAATGTCACCTGTGTGTTTATATGAATGTATACTGTAGATTCTTGGGATATATTTCATTTGCAGGGATAGATAGAATTCTCTATTTGTGAGTTTGCTGAAATTGTTTATGGGTTCTTTAGGCTGTGCAAGGAGTGCACAACAGAGCATTGGAAACTCTGTAGCCAACGAAAGGAGTGCGCATTTGAACTCTTTTTGTTAGAGAAGAACGTGTCAGGAGGGCACACAAGAAGGATTCACAAACCCAAGGAGCCTCAGAGTTACTGAATAATCTGGAGGGAAGACTGTGCAGAGAAGGCACAAAGGAGAGAACAAAATTGGTGAAGATTCTATGGAGCTCTTCTAGGAGGGCATTGAGTAGGTGCAAGGGGTTAACAAAGGAACTCTGGTTCAAGTTCAAAGAGAAGAGAAGTTTCAAGGAGAAGACACTTACAGAGTTACTGAACACTCTTTAGAAAACACTCAACAAGGTGTGCTTTGAGAAAGAAGTTGCCAATAGGGAACTTATATCCCTTTGAGGAGAAAAAGGGACATATACCTTTGAGGTCCAAACAATTGAAGATCAAGGTGATACAAAGTTGCTGAATACTCGGGAGGAAGACCTGTGCAAGGAGTGCACCAGGACAACACTCAGATGAAGTGTTGAAATACAACCATCATAAGGCTAGTCAAAGCACAAGGAGCACACATAGAGGTGAACTTATTTCAAGTTCGAAACCTCAGGAAGTCAAGTGCAGAACGTGCCGGGAGGGCACTAGAAAGTCCTTTGAAGGACGTAGAAGGACTGAGACCCTTGGATATTCGAGTGAGGAAAATATCTGGAGGGATAGAGCCTTTGCGCACACAATCTTAGCAGAGAGGAGTAGAAGGGCAAGACACTTCGAGGTCCGAGTCACAGACAAGCTTAGAAGAGATAGTGTAAGTGTGCACTGGGGCCGAGGTTAGATTTCATTCCCAAAGCTCAGGAGAGACATCATTTTTAGAATAAAAAACGAGACCCAAAGTAGTCAGATTCATAGGAGAAAGATCAAAGGCTGCAACCTTTGACACTTAGAAATTCTTCCAAGTCAGAAGAAAGCGAAAGATCAGGAGGAGGAGCAACAGTGGTCGTTGGATCGAGGACTATGAAGAATCTGGACCGTTGGATCAGATTCTAGACGGGAGAAATGAGTGCGCAGGAGAGGAACATATCTTGTCCATTGGATCCAGGCGCGAAGGATCAATAACCGTTGGATCCTTAGGTAAGTGCATGAACTTAAGTTTCTTTTTAAGCGTATAGGAGAGCGGACTTGCGAAGTCCCAAAGTCCCGAAGACAGTTGGGACCATCCATCATCCAAGGAGACAGGTGGAAGAAGATCTGAGAGTTTGAGGAATCAGTCTTCGAAAGACTTGCAAGGAGCTGAGGGAAAACTCGCGAAGTCTGAAATCACGAGGCAATCTCGGCCGCCCATTGAAGTATGACACGTGGTGAGAGATCAACGCTTCGCTGATTTGCAAAACAAGAAAGACAGAGGTAGGAGTAGTGGGAATTCATGAAGTATGATTTCGCGAAAGTGATCATAGCCATTGGTTGTGGAGAAAATGTGGACCATCGATCCGACATGAGGGAAGTTCGAGGTTCAGATTTTAGAAGGAAGGAGGTAAGATATTATCGGGAGACGTGAAGGGCGAAGTCCCAAAGCGATCGATAATTGAGCCCCAGGTTATATCTCGACGCCATATTAAAGGGCCTAAAGGAAAGGAGTTAGTACTCGTCGGTTTTGTAATTTGCCGATTCGGGTTTCAGGAAAATTAGAGTAGGCAACTCTTAAAAGATCCGAAGCATAGAGTCGCGAAGGGAGCTGGCACACGGTCACAACCTGGGGTCATGTGGAAGGAAGGGGATTAGTCAAAAGAGCTAGTTCCCATTGGCATTGAAATTTAACCAGCGCTATGGAGAGGGCCTGCAAATTTCATACGACCCATGCCATGGGAAAAGGGACCTGTGTGTTAGCACAAGAATTTGCAGCTAGAAGAGGCCTGCCTCTCCATAAGAAACTAAATAACCTCTAACAGGAAATCAAAGGCTTTCATCTATCAGCTAAAATTTCTTTATTAGTCTCATCATATAGAAAATCATAGACATTCTGTAGCACCATGGCGCTGCAGAATTGTCTATATAGAATGGTCTGCCATTTTACTACCTAAAATGCTACCAAATCTATTAAGTAGTGTAATGATGGTGCTATGAATTCCATAGGTTTCTACCAAACCCGTTTTCATGTTGGATGCTACCAAATCTATCAACATTGAAGTGATGTAGCTACGAATTATGATGGCACTACCAAATTTCACGCATACACACAGGCGGGCGCTACCGAAATTTTGATAGAGACCAAATTGTGTAGAGTTATTTTGCAAGGATGATTCTGCCAGGTTTGAGTGACTAAATTAAAACTTGAATTATGAACAAATGAGAAGGTATTTTTGAAAATTGGAGGAGATTTTTGTTCATCACATACCAAATAACAAAAACCTCTCCCGGTTTTGAAAAATGTGTTATATATATATATATATATATATATATATATATATATATATATATATATATATATATATATTAGACATAGAAGTGGTGCTACAAAATGTGTTGCAGAAACTCTGTTCTAGATTGTTGAAATGATATTTTTGACCAGATGACTTCCAGGATCATTTCTGGGTGAACCAGGATGAATTTTCAAAATATTAAGGAGGTTATTGTCAAGCATGGACCCATGAACATTAAACTCTTTCATTTTTCACACAGGTGTCATGGATTGGGAGATTTGAAAGAATCTTTGAGCCCTATGTTTTTAGTTTTCGTGATTTCCTGTTTGAGACATGTTTTTGTGACACCCGTTGCGGCCAGCGGGAGATGAATTTAAAGAAAATGAGAAAGGTTTTATTCATAATGATATTATCTACAAAAACTGTTCTCATAATTTACAGAGATGTTATGGTTTGAGAATTACAAGTGGCATTTGGAAGCCTATTTTTCAGAATTTCACCTCCTGAAAAGCAGGAAATTAGTTAAAACATGTCATTTTCTATTTGTAGTTGTTTCTATTTTGGGAAAGGGGTTGGAGTTCGAATGGGTGAGATAGAAAGGACCTATATGGACATATATTCATTGTAAAAGAGGGTAGGGAGGTTGGATTCATGAGCCAAGAGAGGCTAGAGAGAGTAGGAGTAGGCAGTTTTCCTGTGTGTGTTCATTTGTAAGCATGTGGGCATTTTATGATTGTAAGCATTACTGCTATTGGAGACTCATGAGAGCTATGATTTCAGATTGTAACTCTTTTGTTTATATATATTGCAGATTTGAGAATCAAAGGCTACCAATGATTTATGGATCCCTAAGCAGCAGAGGATATATTGTATTTTTCCCATCAGTCATTGTTTATATTCAAGTATTTGTTGATTCATTAAATTGAGAGGATCTCTGTTTAGTGAACATTCTATGTTATGTTTTCCTTCTTCATTGTTCCACCTATCAACATATAATCTTGTTTTCTGTTGAGCAGCTTTAGTGCCTTCGATGAGTAGAATGTTTGTGACTCCATTGCCCATTGGTGTAGCCTACTGATCTGCAGTTTACTTCCCTCTCCCTTTCTTTCTCCATCTTGATGATCCACCTGTTCAAAACCAAAGTTATCTTTTACATTCTGATGGGTGCTGAGCTTACACTTTAGAAGTCAAAGTGTGACTTTTAGTGCTAACACTGTGTAAATGAATTTGGGGTCTAGTAAGGAACCAAAGAGTCTATCTGACTTAGTATCTTGATCGATCCTTGACCGGGAGGTCAGCATCCCCCAAGGGGAGNGGGGGGGGGGGGGACTGCATCAAGTGGTATCAGAGCTGATTTTTGCTTGTAGACATCATGCAAAAGAGGAAAGGAGATAAAGGAGATAGTTTGATACCATCAAGTGGTATCAGAGCTGAAGTTATCCTGTAGACAACATGTGAAGGAGGAGACCGAGTACTGATGCTCTGTGAATACTGTTGCAAGGTTCTGCAACAAATGGTAGATAACCAGGAGGGATGAATACATAAAAGATGGCTACTGAAGGCCATAAGTGTGGTCGAAGAGGAGACTGCCAGAAGAAAAACAAAGAAAAAATTGGCAAAGAGCTCATTGAGATAAGAGCAAGAATGGAACAAATGACATTGAATATGAAACATGAGACAAAGGTGCGCTGGACATATGAGTGGCCTTTGAAGAGGAAAGTGAAGTGGTCTGTCTAGAAGTCGTTAACCATAAGGCAACAACAAGGAGTGAGGAAGTGGATGAGGCATGATGAAAACCTTAGTGACACAGAGGAGAAAGTGATTGACATCTGTGAACCAGAGATTGGGATGAACCTCAATGATGATGAGGAGAAGAGATCAATTAAAGATATCATAAACTACCAGGGAGGCATAAGTGAACTTTCAAGTTGCTAGGTGGGAAATGGAGAGAGATCGGGTGATCTCATAGACTGCCAGGTGGGCAGAGAGAAAATATCAAGTTGTCAGGTTGGAAAGGGAGAAGAGATGAACTCAGTTGAGAGTTCGTATCAACGAGGAGTATTTATGGAGGAAGGTTAGAGGTGTGTTTTGATCATTAGGGGAATTCAATATTTCTGCCAAATAGTCCACCAGAGGCTAATACAAGTGTTTCACATGAGGAGGTAGTGCAACAAGAGTCCAAGAAAGAGGCCATGGATCGAAATGATTTTAAAGCTAAATGTGTAGGTGATGCAGGTGCAACAAAGGAAAGACAGCTAGCAAGGATTGTCAAAGAGGAGGAGGAGGAGCATACACTGATGTCTGCCCCAGAAGAAAAAGAGGAGAATTCAGATGAATTTCTCACTCAATGGGAGCAAGAGTTGAAGATGTTGGAAGATTTGTTGGACAATCCAAAACTAGAAGATGGCTGCCAGGAGATAATCACACAGATTGCAGGAGAAGAGCATTCAACAAAATTGCTCAAAAATTCCAGCCCGTGAGCTGAACATGAGATGACTGCAGCACTGGATCTTGCAACAGAATAGGAAGAAGACAACATAGATTTTGTTGAGATGTATGAGGAATTGGAAGCCCTGGAGAAAAGGGTAAATATGCAGAGTAGACATATCCAACAGTATAAGTTGGAAATATGTGGAGGAACATACCAACTTGGAGAGAAGCTGGAGAAAGTTGGAGTTGAACCAACACAAGAGGAGATGACATAAGTCAATCTTTTAGATGAGGAAGATGAGCAACAACTCAGTGGTGAGACTGCAGAATTGGAGCCTGCAATAGAGTGGCCAACTAATGCCACAGGAGATGAAGATAACATGAAGGATTAGATTGATCAGATTGGTAAAAAGGAGAAAGAGCACACATTTCAATGTGCCCAAGAGATGGACAAAGAAGAGCATTCGGTGGAATTGCTAAAAAATTTCATCGAAGGAGATGAACATAAGGAAACTATAGAATTGGGATATACAATAGAAGGACATGAGAATTCCGATGAATGGCTTGAAAATTTTAGCTAGGAAGATGAGAAAGAGATAACTGTAGAATGTGAACCTACAACAGAGGAGGAAGCAACATATAGCATGGATCTTGTTGATCTGTGTGAAGAACTGGAGGTCTTGGAGAGAAGGGTAAAAATGAAAAAGCATCTTATCCAACAAGTCAAGTTGGAAATTAATGAAGAAAAGATGCAACAGAGTAGATTGCAGGAGGAAAACCATCCAGTGGACCAGCTGGACAAAGAAATAGAGAAGATAAAGAGATTGATGCTAGAAGTATCACAAGAAGAAGTCATCAGAGAAGAATGGACCAAAAGAGGACCTGTAGGAGTAGTAGGGCAGAAAAAGCACCAAGGAAGAGGAGAAAGTGGACAACTCCAATTTCAGGTATGTGACCCTGGAGGATCTCAACAACATAACATAGGGAGCCATGAGAAGGATCTCATGATTTTACTAGTAGTGGAGTATGATGCAGGAGAATCGTCCGCAAGCCCACGTGGAGGGACAACTCAAAGCCATAGTGCACCTTTTTAATTATTTGCAATCTAAAAGTTGTGTTTTTCTGTAGATCCATTTTGAATGGATGATTGAAGGAGAGCAAAACACTCAGAAAATGAATGATCATGAGAGATATGGGAGTTTCACTCTTAGTATTGAATGTAACATAGCTTGAGTAGTTGTTAGCTGTTACTTCGATAGGAGAGGTAGTCAGAGGGAACCCTAGGAACCTTCCCGTATATGTGGATGCATGGCATGCCCAAATGAGGCTATTGGTGGAGTATTGTTATTGAATAGGAGGTAGAATAATTTGGTTTGAGAAAGCTGAGACTCTGTTATAGTCTAGCCCGCACATATTGTAATCGGACATTCAGGCTAATGAAAAATAACAGTTTTTCCTGGATATGATTCTGTGTGTGTTTATATGAATTTATATTGTAGATTCTTGGGATATATTTCATTTGCAGGGATAGATAGAATTCTCTATTTGTGAGTTTGCTGAAATTGTTTCTGGGTTCTTTAGGCTGTGCAAGGAGTGCACAAAAGATCATTGGAAAATCTGTAGCTAGTGCAAGGAGTGCACATCTGAACTCTTTCTGTAAGAGAAGAATGTGCGAGGAGGGCACACCAGAAGGATTCAAAAACCCAAGGAGCCTCAGAGTTACTGAATACTCTAGAGGGAAGAATGTACAAAGAAGGCACAGAGGAGAGAACATAATTGGTGAAGATTATGTGGAGCTCTCCCATGAGGGCATTGAGTAGGTCCAAGGGGTGCACAAAGGAACTCTGGTTCGAGTTCAGAAAGAAGAGAAGTGTCAAGGATACGACACTTACAAAATTACTGAACACTTTGTAGAAAGTGCTCATCAAGGTATGCTTTGAACGAGAAGTTGCCAAGAGGGCACTTATATCCCTTCGAGGAGAAAAAGGGACAAAGACCTTTGAGGTCCAAACAATTGAAGCTCAAGGTGATACAATGTTGATGAATACTCAAGAGGAAGACCTATGCAAGGAGTGCACTAGACCAACACTCAGACGAAGTATTGAAAGACAAACATAAGAAGGCTAGTCAAAGCGCAAGGAGCGCGCGTAGAGTCAAATTTGTTTCAAGTTCGAAAGCTCAGGAAGTCGAGCGTTGAACGTGTCAGGAGGGCACCAAAAATTCCTTTGAAGGACATAGAAGGACTGAGACCCTTGGATATTCGAGCGAGGAAAAGATTACGAGGGATAGATCCTTTGCACACAAAATCTTAGCAAAGAGGAGCAGAAGGGCGAGATACTTCGAGGTCTGAGTCACAGACAAGCTCAGAAGAGATAGTGCAAGCATGCACCGGGGCCGAGGTTAGATTTTGTTCCCAAAGCTCAGGAGAGACATCATTTTCAGAAGTGCAGATGAGACCCAAAGTAGTCAGATTCGCAGGAGAAAGATCAAAGGCTGCAACCTTTGACACTTATAAATTCTTCCAAGTCAAAAGAAAGTGTAAGCTCTGGAGGAGGAGCAACAACCTTTGACACTTAGAAATTATTCCAAGTCAGATGAAAGCGTAAGCTGAGGAGGAGGAGAAACAGTGGCCATTGGATCGAGCACTGTGAATAATCTGAACCATTGGATCAGAGTCTAGATGGGAGGAATGAGTGCGCATGAGAGGAACAAATCTCATCCATCATATCTGGGTGCGAAGGACCAACAACCGTAGGATCCGGAGGTAAATCCACAAACTTAAGTTTCTTTTTAAGCGTACGGGAGAGCGAACTTGCGAAGTCCCGAAGTCTCGAAGACAATTGGGACCGTCCATCATCCAGGGAGATAGGTGGAAGTAGATCCGAGAGTTCGAGGAATCAGACTTCAGAAGATTTGCAAGGAGCTGAGGGAAAAATCACGAAGTTCAAAATCGCGAGGCAATCCTGGCCGCCCATTGAAGTAGGACACGTGGCAAGAGATCAGTGCTTCACTGATTCGAAAAATGGGAAATCCAGAGGTAGGAGTAGTGGGAACTCATGAAGTCCGAGTTCACAAAAGTGATCACAACCGTTGGTTGTGGAGAAAACATGGACCGTCGATCCGACACGAGGGAAGTTCGGGGTTCGGATTTCAGAAAGAAGGAGGTAAGATATTATCGAGAGATGCAAAGGGAGAATTCCTGAAGCGCTCGATAGTTGAGCCCTAGGTTATAGCTCGACTCCATATTAAAGGTTCTGAAGGAAAGGAGTTAATACTCGTCGGTTTTGTAATTCTTTGATTCAGGTTTCGGGAAAATTAGAGCAGGTGGCTCACAAAATATCCAAAGAAAAGAGTTGCGAAGGGAGCTAGCCCATGGTCGCGGCCCAAGGTCATGTGGAAGGAAGGGGCTTAGTCAGAAGAGCTAGGGTCCATTGGCGTTGAAATTTGACCAGTGCTATGGAGAGGGCCCGCGGGTCTCATACGACCTACGCCATAGGAAAAGGGGCCTATGTAAATGGATTTGGGGTCTAGTAGAGACCAAAAGAGTCAATCCGACTCAGTATCTTGATCGATCCTTGACCGAGAGGTCAAAAACCCTTGAGGGGAGAAGGGGGGGGGGACTGCATCAAAGGACATTAATAATGTCAATTGGCTTTAGCTCGCATAATTGAGAGGAATAATTGTTATCCTACCCACCCAGGTTAAAATGCCACAAATGACATATTCCCTCTTTGCGATCCAATTGTGGTTGAGGCTCTTCATGAGTTGTGAAGAATATATCAACCTTACTTATGAGCTAGAGGGTGGGGTGCATCATTACATGTAAAAGAAAAAAAAAAGAGGAAATTAATCGAAGTCGATTGATCAAAAGTCTCTTTCTACTATAGCTAACTTATAGAAGAAAATTAACATTATGAAAATAAGGGCAAAATCTTACAAGCCTCATAGTTAATCTAAGTAGTGGGCAAAAACTAAAACATCATGGGAAGAAATAACATGTAGTTTTTGTGATACTATGAAAGTGGAGGATGAACACTTACTCTTTAAATGCCCCACCTATGCACACAATATGTCTGATTTTCATAATATTTGTAACATTATCGATTTTCATAACTTGCTAATTCATAAAAATCAAAGAGAATTAAGAAAGTTTCTTTGCAATTTTTTTATCATTAAAACAAAATGTAAAAAAAATCAATTAATTTCTTATATTTTATCTTAAAAAGATCATAAATCAAAATTGATAATTGGAAGGTAATCATCATCATCAAGTTATGAAATTGGATAACATTATATCTTATATTATTAAGTGTAGTGTAATATACCTAAAGTATATTAGGTTTCTTATCATATAATACTATGTTATAGGTTTGCTATTATGTAAATATGAATTATAATGTAAACGATAAGTCTATGATAAGTCATGACCTTTGGTCTATGATAAGTGGATCTGGGGGTCCACTTCAAGAGAAAATCATGAATGAATAACATAATTCCATATATCCATAATAAATAATATTTTATGTACTATCCATTTTACATATTTACTTGACTTCATATGAGATACAATACATGTATATAAATATATGTAGGGAATGATAATTTATGTCCTCGACAAAGGTCATGACTTGTCATAGACCAAAGGTCATGACTTATCATAGACTTATCATTTACATTATAATGCCTATTTACATAATAACAAACCTACAACATATTATTATATGCTAAGAAATGTAATATACTTTAGGTATATTACAAGTCTCCCCCCCTTAAAATGTTTTGGCCTCAAAACATAGGGAATGAGAATCTCTTATGATATAATGAAATTATTTTGTAACTACTATAGATTAGATAAAGTTGAAGACACAAGGCGATATTCCAATCAAAGTCTCAAACAATATTGGCGCATCGAAAAAGAATCAATCCATCCAAGGTTGATTTTTTCTGGAACTCTTCAATGATAAGATTATGGATATGTTCTTCTTTGTTGACTTCAGGGCACATATATCTTTGGATTCCTAGGGATTTTATGCTTTTTAATGTCTTATTTAGTCTTGTTGTGATTTACTTGAGTCTTCATGTTGATATTTGATTTTTTATTTATTTGTTGGTGTGACAACATCCTTAGATTGACCTATGACTTTATTAGTGGCGATCGACAATATGCCAACTTCAACTAAATATGTGGATGTTGCTTTACCATAGAATTGTTTGTTGAGATCGACTTCTGGAAACACTTCCTCTGATAATACTTCATTGATAACACCATTAGGTTTTTCCATGTTGATCAAGTCAGTGCTAGTGCCCTTATCCATGGTTTGGGTTTCTTGTTGTGCCTTCCTCTTATTCTTCAACTTCTTCATATATACAAGTAGATTTTTATTATGATTTATCAAAACGAGAAATTTCTTTATCTTTGGACGATAGTTCTTTATTGATATTTTAAGACTCTTTTTTATGAGTGCTTTTTATATTACTAATTTTTTGTTGCGACTCTTTAATTTGTTGTTGAAATTTATGAATTTCTGTATCTTGTTTCTCTAATTCTATTCGATTTTTCACAATTTCTTCATCTTTGCTAATAAGAATTTTATTCATTTTTTAAAAATTTTCCATTAATTATGTGTGATTTTGTTATTCATTCTGATATGAATTCAATGATAGAGCGAAGTGCTTTGAATTAATGTCTCACAATATTATTTTATTGGTAAGGTGCTTGAATTCTATGTACTTTTTATCAACATTCATGGTAAAAGTACCAATAGATTTCAACTAAGAGTTCCCTAGGACCACATCCACTTCCTTGGTTTGTAACACAAAAAATTGCATTTTGGGGAGTACTCATCGATGTTTAATTCTAAATTATTAATCTCATCATTATTTTCCAATTTAATATCAATATAGTTCCAATGACTAGAAAGGTCAATGTCAATGCTTACGGTCTCATTCTGGATCCTCTATAACATATGAAAATATCAATTGGTTCCAAAACATACCCAGAAGTGAATTGAACCTTATTTTTTCTTACTTTGTAAATGACAATTAACTTAACTAATGTGAACTCTGCAATCTTTCTTTGAAACTTTTTGGTGTGCACTTTTAACTTTTTTCTTTTAAATTACCTTGTAAATGACAATTAACTTTAACTTATTTCCAACTATGGATTCCTGTTTGACTTCAAGTGCACTTTAAAAAAAACTTTTTTCTTTTTCTTTTGGTCTTCTTTTTTCCCTTTATTATGAGAAAGAATGACCACCAACCTGTAGATTATTTGCATACTTTTTTTCTTTTTCTTTTTCATTTTAATGCCATCAACAAAATCAACTTGAACACATATCAAACTTGACCGCAGGTCAACAAAAAGACCATTTTGATACCAAATGAAGTGGATATGGTGGTCCACTTAATGCTAACATTATGAATACATAATATAATTCCATACATCCATACTAAATAATATTTTATTTACTATCCATTTTACATATTTACTTGACTTCATATAAGATATAATACTTATATATAAATACAAGTAGGGAATGATCAATCATATCCTTGGCAAAGATTATCATAGACTTATCATTCACATTATAATGCCTATTTACATAATAGCAAACCTACAACATATTTTTATATGATAAGAAATGTAATATGCTTTAGGTATATTATAGGTAGTACAAGTTAAAAAGAAAGTTATAAGTAATCATTAACATAGTATGTATATAAATTTTACAAATTCACTTATCTCAAGGGTTAGTTCAACTATTACTTTTACTATAAAAGTTATTGACATTAATTTTAATTTTAATAATCTTTTAATATAATAGTTATATGTAGTTTAAAGTGAAATTGAAACATTTGAATCTTGTAATAATTTATTACTGTGCATAGTCCAAAAACAAAAAACAAGTGATACTCACAACTACATATCTGTAAAATTCTAAATAGAATTAGATAAATATAGGTGTACTATTCACAATGTCACAAGTGTAAATAGAAGTCTTCATATGACAAATTTAAACACCCCAAATGTTATTGAGATATATTACAAATAGTGAAACCTAACCTACCACATACATATATATTCAAAGTTTTTTACAATAAATAATTTGATCAATAAATATAATTTTCAAAATGCCAAGGATAAAAATCAAAACATGTAGTTATATTTAATGAAGATCTATTTATCTTTGTTATTGCTAAATCATGTTAGATGTTGATATTCAAAGTTATTTACAATATTAAATTTGATCAATAAATATTATTTTCAAAATGCCTAAGGATAAGGATTCAAAACATGTACTTATATTTAATGAAGATCTATTTATCTTTGTTATGGTTAAATCATGTTAGATGTTCAGAGTTATTGTATTCACTTGGCTTTTCTAGGAAATAATACAATTTAAGGAATTCTTAGTATTTTTAATTAATTTTAATGGATATTATTTGACTAAACTTAAATAATTTAATGAGACTTAATGAATTAGAGATTATTTTATAATAATTTAAATTTTATTATTATTATTATCAATTGTACCATTTCAACTAAATATTTTTAGAAGTCACACTCGCTACTACGTGTTTTTAAAAGTTAAACAGATCTAGGTGTTAATAACTATTGACAATGTCACAAGTGTAAATTGAAATAATCACATGACAAATTTAAGCACCTCCTAAAAATTTCAAAACTTTATACATAGTTTTTAGTCACAAAGCCTTCTAACATTATGTCACAAAGCCTTCTAACATTATGGTTAATTGTGAAAACTTACTCATAATAAAGCCATAAATTATTTTATAATAATTTATTTTTTAATTAGAATTATCAATTATATAATTTCAATTAAATACATATTTTGTTTTTATTAACCAATAATATCATTATTTTCATTAATTTATATCTAAAATATTTAAACAACAAAAACTCAATAATATAATAATTAAAATTTTCTAAACATAATAATATTAATAATTTGAAAATATATGTTAAATAAACAAATATTTAATAAATAAATATTAATTTCATTAAATTATTATTTAAATATTAATTTTATAAATATAAAAAGATTTTCAACTATAACAAATTGAATCAAACCCAATTGCATAAAACAAACTTAAAAATATTTGATATTACTTGTCACAAGTTGCAATAAAACTTATATTAAACAAACAGAACCAAAAATATCCTAATCTCAAACTTAAATGTTACTCAATTGCATATCCAATCCAATGTGAGAATTTTTTGGTCTTAATCTATGATTTTCTTGAGCTTACAATCATGTTCTTCAAATTGACACTCAAGCACATCTTGAGCCTTCAATTTTATTCCTCCAAATTGACACTCAAGCATATAGAATAATTGCTAGACAAAAGACCAAGTAGAACGAAAACTAGTTACTTATCATAATTATAAAACAAATTTTATATTTTATATATTTTTAATTTATTTTATTTTTTAACAAATATCTATTAAATTATATAAAATTTATCAAATTAATTTTTTTTTATTTTAAAAATTAAAATTAAAATCATTAATTATTAATTAAAAATTAAAATTGTGTTTTTATTTTTCAAAATTTTAATTTAATATATGTAAAATATCATATGTAAAGACTTTGAATTATGTTAAGTTATGCCATACCTTCAATATATACTTCAATATATATAATAAAAAGCTTTAATATTTATAAATGTATTATTATACAATAATTACCTTATTATAAAGTGGTAAGAAAAATCATTAAATTAAATTAAACATATTGATTATGATGATGATTAACGTCCACTAAGATCGAATTGGTCTATCAAACCTTAAGAGGGTAAGTGATTACTTGCGATTCTTTCGAATTTTGTTTCTGTACTCGAAAAACATTAAGATAAGCTTTCCAAGATCACCATACTTTTGTTGAGTTAAAAGGTTAGGAAGGTTGGTAGTGTGACAAAGATTTTGAAAATGAGATCTAATATGGGTATAGGCTGGACAATCGAAGAGAAAATGATTTTCATATTCAACCTTCTTAGTGTCATAAAGGTGACACACTCTTTCATCCCATGGCGTTTTAGGAATTGACCAACGCCCAGTTTCACTATGGAGCTCGTGAAAATTTGTTCTTATCTTAGCAATGCTTATTTTTTTTCTTTACACTTGGAAAAACATATAGATAATTTTGATCTTCTAGATTAGGGTTGATTACATCCTTATAATACCTTAATCTTTTTTCCTCTAACTCTTTATCACACTACATTTTCTCTTTAAATTTTGATTTGACGATTTTTTTAATAGTATATTTATTCTGCAAAATGGTGTCTTCCATGATTCCCCAATAGTTTAGCCAATACATGGCATCTTTATGCCATCCT
>ML805452.1:0-21855 GCA_009831015.1 Picea engelmannii
TTGAGAGCTCCAACTCTCTGGTTTCTCTAGCACCCACTAGAAGGAAGCACTAACTCCCTGAATATTCCAGCACCAACTGGATGGAAGCACCAACTTCCTGAATGTTCCAACACCAACTGGATGGAAGCACCAACTTCCAGTTACACAGGCTCCAACCTGTATAACAAAGAACACTTGTTCTCCCTAACACCACCATGCCTCCCTGGTTTCTCTGGATACAACCAGATGGAAGCTACAACTTCCTGTGTTCAAGCTCCCACTTGAATCTCCGAGGACAACAGTCCTCCCAAGCACCTCCCAACCTCCCTAAAATATCAATGGTTAATAAAGCATTCAACTTTACAGATAAAACAGTTCTTACCCATCTTTCTTTGTTCTGTACCTCTGGTATTCTACACGCTGTTCTGCTGCTCTTCTCTTCCTCTACCTGTTCAGCAGGTATGTTTTGCATCAACACGTGCTCTCATTCTTCTCTTCTTCAACTCGTTATGTTCTTCTGCTCTGTATTTCATCTCATACTTCACATATCCTCAATCTCCTACTGCGCATGCTCTTCTTATATATTCTCCCAGTTTCATCCTTTTTCACTTGCAGAACAACCACCCCATACAGTCTGATTCATCTTCCTTTATACACTCGAAACATGACGGTTTAACTTCCCAATTCCTTAGGAAAAAGGACGACAACTGTCTAAGTAACTGAATCATCAACTGAAACGCTAACTGATTCATCATCATGAGTCCGTTTCACTAACATAATCGAAACTCAGTAGTTAATCGTGAGAGAGAACAGTGACCCTCCGATCAATACTTGATCCAACGGTTCAGATCCAATCAGGATTTCCCACATCGCGATCTCCGAAACTCTGAAATGGAGCTTATCTGGACCAACTTCTTCTCTTCCCGTGACCAAGGGCTGTGACCAAGGCTTTATGAAAGAAGGTGCTTTCGCGATTTCTCATATCGTGAATTCGTAATTCATGTTGCAATCCTTACCATATCCCGATTCGCGAAATTCCAATATGGTATAAGATCAACGGTCTAGATTTGAGCTTGACTTGACGGCTACGATTGAAGCGCAATATCGCATATCGCGATTTCGACATTTCTAACGTTCAAAGTTCTTGTCACTTCCAAATCACGATTCGCGAAACTTCGACACAGGCTGTGATCAACGGTCCAGGTATGACCTTGTCTCAACGGCTACGATTGAGTCGCGATATCACATATCGCGAAATCGGGGTTTTCGTTGCATTGTGTTCTTTGCATTTTGAAATCGCAATCCCCGATTCTCCGATGAAGGAAATCAACGGTCCAGATTTCATTCTTTCTTTAACGGCTGCGATCAAATCGCGAAATCGCATATCGCGATTTCGGGGTTTTCGTTGTCGAGTGAATTGGAAATTTCAGAGTCCTGATCCCCGATACACTACTGACATCACTCATGGTTTGACACATGTTAAATGCTGCCACGTGTCACTCTGATTCGTGACTTACATGTGCCTGAAGTGTTGAATCTGCCTGACACTTGTCATTACCTGGTTGTGCCACGTGTCCCTAGCTGATGTGGTCTACTGTTGTGAGTTGGATCGACGGTCTAGATCACATGTTGATCAGACGGTTCAGATTCAGTCAGGATTTCTTTCATCACGATTTCGGGGTTTCTGTTGTAATTGTTCACGGGACTCATGAAAGTCCGA
Organism: Picea engelmannii; assembly: GCA_009831015.1. NCBI lineage: Eukaryota > Viridiplantae > Streptophyta > Pinopsida > Pinales > Pinaceae > Picea > Picea engelmannii. Next base: position 1,700 of record ML805452.1, read on the forward strand.
TCCCCGATGGCTTATCTCCCTCACAGCTTCTGCAGATCTGACGGCTGACGGGTATTAGATTCCGATCTGACGGCTCAGATCCTCTCTCCGACAAGGACTGTAAACTACGATCCGGATTCGTTTTGGATTCAATGGTTATGATTGAACTGTGGTCTTGTTGCAATCTGTCTGATACAAACTCATCAATGTCAAAAACCATTCGCTGTCTGCAAACTTGCCATCAATGACAACAACCATCAGCACGCATTCACTACTTGTTCAATATTTTCCAACAGGTATCCCCTATGTTCAAACAAATTACAACATGTCTCTCCATAGCTCCACCAACCATAGCCCATTTCAAGTGGGACTGGGATTCCAACCCTTGGGTCCCATTGATGTTGCACTACCTCTTGCAACCACACAAAAAAACTCTTCCCATGTTCAGTCTGAGACCGACAAAGACACCATATTCATTGAGTGGATTCAACACATCCGCCAATAGGTCCATGAGATTTTGCAGAAAGCCAATGCTAAGTACAAGTAGCGCCATGATCAACACATGGTACTGCACTAGTTTCAGGTTGGAGACAAGGTATGATTACATTTGTAGAAGGAGCGTCTTATAGGGCCCCATCGGAAGCTCTGCCCACTTTGCCATGGGTCTTATACCATCACCAAGGCTGTGGGTAGCAATGATTTTGAGCTCAACACTCCACCCTTCCTTGGTTTGCAACCAGTGTTCAATGTGGACCTCCTTCGACCATATTTTCCACCATTATTGGACACCTCAAAGATCCCAGAACCGCTGACACCAACAGATCTCAACCTTGAATGCATGGAACACACATCCACTGATCAGATAGTGGACACACAGGTCAAGGGAACTCACCAACAAAGGATCCAACTTTATCAGGTTGTCAAGGCAGGGAAGCTCCTCCACCAAGGGAAGTGGCTCACCTAGGGCCAAATTCAATATAAGTTTCCTCACATGATGGGGGAACTCAACACAATGGAGACCATTATTTCCTAAGGGGGGAGGACTGATCCAGGTGGATATTGGTGACCACCCACCTATTCCAACTGGCTCCTCTTGATAGTTTTTAGTTCAACATGTTCTTCTGTACTTCTTTGTAATTGTGGTTTCTACACTTCCAGGGCTGTTTGAAGCCCTACACATCTTCCAGGTGGATACTGGTGGCCTCCCACCTAATCCAACTTGATTATTTTGTATGTTTTCATGTCAACACATATTTTGTACTTCCAGGGCCGTTTTGGGGCCCTAAACAATGTTTTTTTGGCTTGCCACAGTCAAACTGTAGCGATAGTATGATTTTGATGGCGTAATGTGTAGTTCTCAAAAAGGCATTTCCAATGGGCTATGATGCGCCTAAAATGGAGGTCGTATGAAAAAGTTATGACCCCAATAAGTTGAGGTACCAACTTACCAATAGGGGCCCTCATAACATTTGGCGTTTCATCTCCTAGGGTTAGGTTTTTGGATGTCTAGGGTTTTGGAATTCATGAGTAATGTTAAAAAGGCCTCTAGAGCCTCATTGTAATCATTCTGCTCAGACGGATGCACATAGTAGCCACATCTCTTCTCAGAGATAACTACCACCATTCGAGCAAGTGTTTCAGTTCAGTAGTTTTACAGTTTCAGCCTATTTCATTTATTCAATAGAAGATATTGTTCATTGGACATATGTGTTGTTCTTAATATTTCTGTGTTTATTGTATTCAGTTTGTTAATCAGTTTGTTCCACTCCTAAATCTGGATCAATTAGGTATTATACATAGGAATTAATAAAGTCACTTCAACTTTAGGTTATTTTATGATTTTATGCTTTGTATCGTTTTAGTGTGTTTATCGGCTTATCCCACATTCATAAAGGGGATTGACTCAACAAGCTTGTAACCCTTTATAAGAAATCTTTTTCTTTCTCATTATCTATTGCAATCTTGGTTTTCTTTATGTTTTCATGTTATTGTTATAAGTTTTTGAAACACAAAGTACTTGTGGGAGTACTATGCCATTTGAATGCATGTTCCGACCCCTCTTCATGAAAATGTGCATGGAGAAAAGAACCCCCAATTCTTTGTTGAGTCAATTCAAGTTTTGGAATCAATAGGATATTGGTACATGTAGGAAGAGAGTTCTTACATAATAATATATGGGATATGCTTGACTTCATAGACCCTGCTAAAGATGTACCAATTAGATTGTTGTTCCATCGATATCTTTCTAGACGGTTTTGCATGGAGCGATAACAATGCTAAGAAAGAGTACAAAGGAATTGTTGCCCAAGTTACCTATTTTAATTGAACATGGTCAACTGTTTGACATAGTCCACAATGAAAATCTTTCTATGGAGATCACAACTTATAACTTTGCATGGAGCCAATTAAGGTGCGTGACCCATTGTATGAGATTAAGAAATTATTTATCTCTCAGGGATTGGTCTAGACTCGACTTTCTCATCGACATAATGAATATATGGAATTGTATGAGAGAGTTATGAATTCAACTTATGTAGAAGGGAGAAGAAATAGATAGGGGATAAGCCTCCAACCCTAGTAGATCTAGGGCCTTCTTTTGAAACACTGACAACCTTTGGGACAATATTCATCGCACTAGCTAGTGAAGTGAAAGGGAGTTTTGAGGAAACAAAGCAGGACTCAAAGTGGTGAATATAAAAAGATATTCAAAAGTAGGTAGCATGTAGGATATCAAACCAACTTATACCGATATTATCTATAAGGAAAGATACTCAAACCCCAAGGAGAACTCAAGAGAAGAAAATCGGATCATGTTCTACAGTAATCAACCTCATGCCAACAATATGCATAACACAAAAGGAGGTAGTGGCAATAGGAAGAAAAATGAGGGTGCCCTATGAAAACAACAAGTCAAATAACCAGGCTGACACCTTGATTCATTGGGTAGTTAAAGAATCTCAAGGACATGAGAACATAATTCTAAATCAATATGTTTGAGTTTGATTTCATGAATCGTGACTTTAAGTGTGTGTCATACAAAATGAAGTGAGGGGAAGAGCTAAGGCTAGAGATATATGTGATAGAGAAATACATTTCCAATATTGACAATGCACACTTTTTAGCCATCACAGCATCAAGAATTCAATTTCACACAGTTATATGATACAAAGTTAAAAAATATGCATGGATAAAGAGATTGTTGATATGACATAACAACTCAAATTCCAGAATGAAAGAGTTGAAATTAAGATTGCATTTACTAGGAAAAGTACTACACTACATAAGAAGCCTATAACATTGGTAACTAAATATTTTAATATCCTTATTAGCTTGCACACTTTCCAAGATATAAAGATAGATTTCAGCTAGTATGTTGGTGAGAAATTGCATTAATTCATAGCTCCTGCAATGCTTCCAATCGAAAGAGAAGTACAACTCATGCACTAATCATGACCTACATTCATGCCTTAAATTTGTTGAAGCAACCAAACTACGTGGGTACATGGACTATGAAGAGTAGAGTATGCAAAGTGCACAAATCAAAATACTTGGCGTTATGAGCGAGATTTTGAATGAAATTGTGAGTGTGCAAGTTGTGGGAAGCATGTTAGTTCCTCCACTTAATATTTTAATGAAGTGGACGTCTCATTTGAGTAGCACATAGACCAAGTCATTCGGAGCATCAAATCAAGAAAATTTAATGCTAACCCAATTCATGATGTTGATGAAGCCTCTCTTAATGAATATATTTTACTTCCTACCAAGCAAGATGAAAGGTTAAGAAATGTATATTAACGAGTGGGGAGGTTAGTATAGAGCTTAGACTTGCATGTCTTAGGGCTAAGGTAAGAAATAGTTATTGTACACATGACAAATTGTTGGATGAGATTTTCACTTATCTTGGAAAATATACATTTAATTATTAGTTAAATTTGAATATTAGCAATTTAAAATAGCTAAAGAGTTGGGGTGATTTGAAGGTCAAGGTTTATGGGAAAATTTAGAAATAGAACCTTTGTGTTCAAACAAGGGTTTCTTTTTAGCATTATAAGTTATCTTTGTGTGTTGAATAAAGAGATCATTGTTAGTCAATGTTTATATTCTTGTAAAGTTGTGTTTGGTTGTAGCCTATTCTCTCCTCTTTTAGTTCTTTTGGTGTTTGTGAAAGTGATTATTATAATTTGTGGACTATTCTCTAGTTATAATGTTTATTCTTGCTTATTTTATGCTTTCTAACATTTGATATGGACCAAGAACTTCTTGGTAGCTTGTGGATTATTCTCAATTGCTCAAAACCTCTAATTATTCATATACATCACCATTAGACTATTATATCTTTTGCCATATGATTAATCTTATTTCATTTCAACTTGTTGGCTTTATGACAAGAATGTGTTCTCGGAAATTGGATCACTCCACTCAAAGAGGGACTTGGGAGGTTCCAATTCAAGTTTACTTTTGATAACAATGGTGGACTATTCTCCCTATTATCAATTGTATTATTAGTTCTTGTTAACTCTATAGCTAACCTGGTTTTAGTTAGCTTCATTTCATATTGCATATTGCATTGCTTGGTAGCTACATTTCATATTGCATATTTCATTGCTTGGTAGTTGCATGTCATTTTACTTGTACCTAGATTATGGTAACCATGCCATAACTGGAGTTCTTTCCATTTCAACAGAGAAATGTCTAATTAGGTCCTTTTGTTGGGTAATCCCGTGAAGTTAACAAGGGTCATTTGTGCATTTCAATAGAACCATGCATGCATATTTTGATATTGAAGGACATGGAGGAAGAACATGGGAAGAAGCCCTTGTACATATGTCTTTTAGAGCTACTAGTTGAATAACCTTTCTTCCAGGAGGCAAAAACATCCTTCTAGTTGATTAAAGGTTCTCTCCCATGATTTTATTTCTTGACATTAAAGAATGGAGGAGAAGGAAGCCTCTCGCTACCCTCATTCTTACCCTCATTCTTTTGTACTCTAGGGTTTTGTGTCTCATAAGCTTTCCTTCTAAACTTCCTTACTTTTCACATAAATCACAAGGGATATTAAACATCCAAGGTCAATTTCCTCCTCCTTGTAGAGCCTCACGAGCGTATTCAATATGCTTGATGATTAAAGGAACATTTTGAGCATCAACAAACTCTCTCTTTGTGTTAATGCTATTTTTATAAATGGAAAATATCATTATTTCTATGGACATTTTATGTTGTTGTTACTTACTTTCGTTATTTATGCTAATAGTTTTAGGGATAATTTTCGAGGCTAAATTTCACTATTTGATTAATTTTCTCATTTTTTTCCAAAAATTATGCACCAATTAAAAATGAATATAAGCCAATTTTTTTATTTAAATATTTATTAGTAAACACAGATTAATAATATTTTTAATAATTTGTATTTATATTTTAAGAATAATTATGAATATTACTAATTTTTAAAATATTAATTAAATATTTGGTAATATTTTAATTTTTTTTTTAAGTTTATGAAGATTAATGAAATAAAATCCTATGAACTTCAAAGTTTAAAAAAAAATAAAATATTTTTTGTTTGCTAGTTTGTCCATGATTTGCGGGACTAGAGCTATCAAAACCACCTAGGGATTGCATCCGGCTTGGGCCACACCAACCCTTAACATAGATAGATTTTTTGTCCCGTAGGTTTTCAACTGGTGACTTTAACATCACAGAGTGCCTTAACAACACACTCCGTCACCGTCTGTCCTACACTTCCGAGACAAATTTTTAAAAATATTACCAAATATTTAATTAGTATTTAAAAAATTAGTAATATTCATAAATATTTTTATTTTTAAAATATAAATATAAATTATTAAAAATATTATTAATCTTTGTTTACTAATAAATATTTAAAAAACAAATTTATTATAAATAAATTTTTTATAACAATATTAAATATATTGAATTATACAAATTACATTAACTAAAATTAAATTTTTACATAAATTAAAATTTAATTAAATATGAAATGCATATAACATTAACCTCAAGACAAACAACAACCAAAATAAACACAACACAAAGCATAAGAGCAACCACACTTTTACAAATATTGATGTTAGTAAAATGATATTATTAAGAAATTGAAACACAGATTATTTTAATTCAATAAACATTTTATTTTTTAATTATGTTTTTAAGGATTTTGTTTAGGTTAAACTAATCGAGATTCATCTTAACTTTGGATCTATCAAACATCAAGAGGGATCAAATCTCTAGAGGTGAAAACCTTTTTTAGAGTGAAAAAACTTGAGGAAAGATTAAAGGTTTGCACCTTGAGAGATTTGATCCCTCTCGACGCTTGATAGATCCATAATTAAGATGGATCTAGGCTACTTTCAGTTGTGGATGGTCACACAAAATTTCTAGATAATCAACTTTATGTATATGTCTAAGATTAGTCTTATCATATTACATTTATTTAGTTACCTTATTTTGATAAGAACATAGACAATACTAGTCAGAAGTATACTTAAAGAGTTAAGATGGATCCATCATTTGTGGGCTAAGAGGTTTGTTAAATGGATGAAATGTTAAACTACATGTTAGCCCACAACTGAGTAAATTTGTGTTAAAGGGAGATTGAAATCATAGACCATTCCAATATTTAACTCTAGATATTGTTGTACATGTCGTACCCTATCTCTGTTGCTTCCCAATATTAATAGTACCTTTCTCCAATGCTAATCCTGGTGACTTATGGATTGTTAATCCCTAAGTAAGTTTCAAAGGAAGCTAGTTTTTTTTACCTCTTTCAATAGGTGTAATACGAAGCTAGTTTTTACATTTCTACTACAACAAATCATTTTTTATTGTAGCATAACTGAAATCAATGTGCCATAATATTTTTCATTATTGAAATCATTTCAACTACTTGATTGCTCTAAATGATTTTTCATTGTATCATTAGTAAAATTAATGCACCTTATTGTTTTGCATTAGGTTATTGTTGAAATCAATGTAACTACTTTATTGCTCTAAATGAATTTTCACTATATCGTCACTAACATCAATTTTCACTATATCATCACCAAAATAAATGCACTATTATATCGTCACTAACATCAATTTTCACGATATCATCACTAAAATAAATTCACTATTATTTTTCATTAGGTCATCATTGAAACCATTGCAACTAAATAAATGCACTATTGTTTTGTATTAGGTCATCATTGAAACCAATGCAACTACTTGATTGCTTTAAATAATTTTTCATTGTATTATCACTAAAATAAATATATCATTTCCTATTTCTCTATATATTGCTAAAATCAATGAAACTATTAATGGTTATATAATTGTTGAAATCATTGCAACTATGTCACTATTTTACATCATTTTTCATTGTATAATCACTTAAATCAATACACATTATCATTTTCCATTATATCATTGTCGAAATAATGCAACTATCAGTTATATCATTGTTGAAATCATTGCAACTATGTGACTACTTTACATCTTTTTTCATTATATCACCACTTAAATCAATATTTGTCATCATTTTACATTATATCATTTCCAAAATCAATACAAATATTACTTATATCATTGTTGAAATCATTGCAACTATGTGACTACTTTACATCATTTTTTATTGTATCATCACTTAAATCAATACATGTTATCATTTTTCATTATATCATTGCTAAAATCAATGAAAGAAAATAAAGTTATAGAGGATAACTTAGGAGAAGGGAAGAGAGAATCCATTACCTTCCTCATGGAGGTTCCTTTAAGAAATTGAAACCCTAGCCTCCATGATGATAAAACCCTAAGAGAGAAAACACTAAAGAAGAAAAGGTAAGGGAAAATAAGAGAAGAGAAAAAGATAAAAAATAAGAAAAGAATGGGAGAGCAGGGTTCTAGGATTTTTGTGAGAGAAAATAAAATATTTTAATTAAAATAACAAAATTATCTTCACACTAACTAGGATTGAGCCAAATGGGTTTTTAGCCCCCAATCTTTCTTAAATTTCTTTTTGAAAAGTTTCCTTTAATTTTATTAAGTTACATAGAGAATCTTAAACCAAACCTAATACTAAAGTTTGAGTTAATTCTAGTATGTTGATGCAGGAGCATCTCCCGAGACAAGCGAGCTAGCACAGAAGACAAAGGATAGATGGGCACACGCCAACACCAATTTTTAAATTTTCCCTTGAAGTTGATGCACTAAACATAAATGAGATCATTTAATTAAGGCGCCTTGGTAAAATGTAATCAGACCTTGAGCGCCCCGCTCTCGTATGAGATAGACAGAGGCATTTATAAGTAGTAAATGTAAGTAGGTAGAATTGAATATTAGATTAGACAGTTCCAGAAGAGAGAGGGAGAACGGATATAGACACCCTCATTGTATATTGTAATATAGTTCAGGAAGATTTAGAAGAATCCAAAGCATAGGAGAGAAGCAGAGAACTGTAGAAGAACTCCCATGTATAGATCTTGAATTAATAGAAGAAGTTGATTCAGATTCATGGCTGTTGTATTATTCTCTGTGTATGTGTGTTGAATGTTGTGCTCATGAATATTTACTTCCTGTTATGCATTTGCTATTATGCTGTGTGTATGATTTCAGGTGTTGAGATTGAAATCTGAAGGAAGTGAATGAGTTTCAATTGTTTCTCTAATTGAGCCAGAGGATTCCTGCAAGGAGTGCAGTTGAATTGTCCGCAAGGAGTGCGTTGACAGAAGGGTTCAACTAGAGTTAGTTTTCGTTCTCATTTTCCTTGAAGGTGCAGTTAAGCACAATGCTGTGCAAGGAGTGCACAGGCCAAGCTAAGCCTCAGAGTTGCGATTCCGAGTAGAGCATCGGAAGACTGCTGCTGCGGGTGTGCGCAGAGTCGAGCGACTTCAACACTTAAACGTTGTGAATATTTGTCGCAAGGAGTGCACACAAGAATCTCTCTGGAGGACTTGAGAAGTCGAAGAAAATCTCAGGAAAGGATAGGCCTTTGAGTTGTTGAAGATCAGCGTTGGCAAGTGCGACTTAAAGTTGCAAGAACGCCGTAGGTTGGCGAGTAGGCGAACCAGTCTCGTAAAGAGACATTCAGTCATCCCGTGGATTTACGAAAGGAGGAACGGATGGACGAAATCCTTTGAGGAGATTTCGCGAAGTCCCGTGAGCCGTTGGATCTCACGGAGGTGCAAGGAGGTTACGGTGAGAACGTCCAAAGGGTTCCAAGCTCAGGAGGGGTGGAGCCATTGATTTGAACCACGAGGGTCGTTGGATCCGAGTACATATCAAAAAATCGGGGTTTTCAAAGACAGAGAAATCTTGCCGCTTGAAATCGCGATCCGTGATATCCCGACAAGACCAGAACCGTTCGTTGTGGAGGATGCGTGTCAGTAGATCCAGAAGAGTCGGAGTTCGAAGCATCGGGGATTTCGAAGGAAAGAAACCCTTGCAGTTTGGATTCACGATACGCGAAATTCCGATGGGAGAGTTGTGTGGTCCACAGTCGGAGCTAGTGGAGGACAGGTGTCAGGAATCCGACGAGAGTCGAAAATTGGGAAATCGGAGTTCCTAAGGTCGGAGGAAACGGGACATCAAAAGTCTCAAAATCCCGGAAGAATCGGGACCGTCCATCTGGAAGGACGCGTGGCAACCATCGGTGTCATCGGGAAAGTCCCGACAGGGAAATCATCCATCGGTGTTTGGGTCATCGGGGATCCCGGTGACAAAGTGTCTAGGCACTTTGGTTTCGCGAACTGCGAAATAGTGAGGAGCAGCGAGAACCGTCCATTCTAGAGGACGCGTGGCCGAGATCGAAGTGATCAGGAAATCGACATTAGTGAGATTGGGAAAATCAAAGATCAAGGAATCTCGACACTAGAAGCCGCAAAACCCTGAGGAAGATCTGGAGCCGTTGATCTCAGCGACTGCTCACCACCATTGATTTTGGTTACGGAGGAAAGGCTTCCTGGTGACGTCAAATCGGGAATCGGTGCATCGGGAAATCGGGGATCCTGTTGATAAGAGGTTTAGTGCATTTCGACATGCGAAATCACGAACCCCGATAAGAGATAAAACCGTGGTCACAGGTTAACGGTCCTATGGTTCGAAGCCTATAGCCGGAGGGCTATCGTGAAAAAGGCGCGTCGCGATTCGGGGAATCGCGAGTCTTGGAGACACGAGTATTTCGACATCGCAAACCTCGAAACCCTGATGGGAGTTACAACTGCGGTCGTATAGGAGCCGGTCGTGTGGACTAAAGGCTTATCCAAGTTGGGATAAGGCAACAAAGGAGTGCATCGGAGATCTTAGATCGGTGATTCAAGTTGCCAGAACATCGTGGGTGTCAAAACTCCGATAGTGGGAACCCCGATAGAAGGAGGGAGTCCCTGAAGAGATTTTCGTGGGTGAAATATTTCCCGATAGGGAAATAGAGAACCTTTGAGTTCTCTCGGGCCAGGCAGGAAATAGAAGGTCCTGTGAGAGGACGTGCCCCGAGTGTGCACCTGCGTCAAGTGGTATTAGAGCTTAGAAGAGTTTCTTTGCTTTCTGTAGCAGAGAAAAAGGGGAATTCACCATGCCACCAAGGAGAAGGGGTAGACAATCACCCGATGCAGAGGAGGAAAGGGAATTGTCCAGAGAAAGAGGTAGGCAAGTACAAAATCCAGATGTGGAGAGAGGAATGCGAAATATTCGTGCCATAATGGAGGACATGGAGATAAGAGAAAGGCGCAAAGCTGATGCAGGAGATATCAGTGAATCTGAAAATGAAGATGATGCTGGACATGAAGAAGAATAAATCCCAGTGGAAGATGCAGCGAGTGAACGCTTACTTAACGCTGTTGCAAGAATGAGTGCAAAGGTAAAAATGGACATTCCAGTTTATGAGGGAAATCTGGATGGGGAAGAACTGCTAGATTGGATTAGAGCTCTAGACACTTACTTCGATTATGAAGATATCGAAGAGGATAAGAAGGCCAGGCATGCCGTCATGAGATTAAAAGGACATGCAACCTTGTGGTGGGATGAACTACAAGCTGACAGGCGTTGCCAAGGCAAGCAACAAATTAAGAGCTGGGACAGGATGATTGCAAAGATGAAGGAAAATTCATTCCCAGGGATTATCAAATTTCTCTGTTCAGGAGGATGCAGAACCTGAGACAGAAGCTGATGACAGTGAAGGAATATACTGAGGAATTTTACAGGTTGAATATCAGGGTAGGTCATCGCGAGAGAAATGACGAAAAGGTGGCCAGGTATATGAATGGCCTGAGGTATGAAATTCAGGATGAAATAAGTATGGAAACCATCCGAACGGTGGAGGATGCTTACCAAATGGCTCTGAAAGCTGAGGAGAAGATGAGCCGTAAACAAAGTCAGAGGGGCCGAGGCAGGAGCCAGCCCAGAGGCAAAGCAGTTGCCCAAGATAAATACCAGAAGCCCAAGGATGACTGGAAGAAGCCTCAGACTAGAACCGAGAGAGGTGGAAGTTCATAGCAAGCACGATATGCTGAGCAAAGAGAACAACATACTGAGCAGAGAGGAGGATATGCTGATAATAATAGGTTTCCTCGTACCAGAGGTAGAGGAAGAGGAAGAGGTGGAGTAATCACATGCTTCACATGTGGAAAGAATGGGCACAGGTCGTTCGAGTGTCCAGAGAAAAAGAAAGAAACTGGAGAGACTCACATTGTCGAGGCACAGAGGCGAGATGTTGAGGCAGAGTACGCTGAAGGCGGAAGATCGCTGGTGATGCGGAAAGTCCTCTTGACGCCAGAGAAGGAGATGGAGAATTCAACGCAGAGGAACAATCTTTTTAGGACTTCTTGCAAGACCAAGGATAGAGTGTGCAAGGTCATCGTGGACAGTGGAAGCACCGATNTTGTTTCAACCGAGATGGTAGAAAATATGGAGCTGGAGATAGTTGCTCACCCGAGTCCATACAAAGTTTCATGGCTACAGAAGGGACATCAGGTAAATGTCACTAAACAATGTTTATTTGAATTCAAAATAGGAGGATATAATGACAAGATTTTATGTGATGTCATTCCTATGGATGTTTGTCATTTATTGTTGGGTAGGCCATGGCAATATGATAGAAATGTGATTCATGATGGGAGGATGAACACATATACCTTGACGAAGAATGGGAGAACCCATATGTTGCATCCAATTGAGGATAAAGAGGTGAATCCAGAAGTAAGCAACACAACACTTCTCATGAGTGGGAAGGAACTTCTTACCGAAGTTAAGAAGAAGGAGGATCCACAATTCTTTGTGGTCAGAAAATCGAGAATTGTTCTGACTAGTACAAGAGTGGATGATTTGCCAGAGGAAGTTCAGGAACTGCTGGAAGAGTTCGCTGATATTGTAGTGGACGAACTACCTCGTTCGTTGCCACCAATGAGAAGTGTAAGTCATCACATTGATCTCATACCATGAGCTAGTTTACCGAACAAATCCACGTACAGATTGACGTCGCAGAATGAAGAGGTCAAAAGACAAGTCCAGGATTTGTTGGAAAAAGGTTTGGTCAGGGAAAGCTTGAGTCCGTGTGCTGTTCCGACGGTACTCAGTCCGAAGAAAGACGGAGGCTGGAGGATGTGCACTGATTCAAGAGCCATTAACAAGATAACCATCAGGTACAGATTTCCATTGCCGAGGATGGATGATCTGATGGATTGCTTAAGTGGAGCAAATTTTTTTTCAAAGATAGATTTGAAGAGTGGATATCACTAGATTCGTATGAGAGAAGGTGATGAATGGAAAACAACATTCAAGACAAACGAAGGTTTGTATGAATGGCTTGTTATGCCGTTTGTCTTAACAAATGCACCAAGTACCTTTATGAGGTTGATGAATGAAGTCCTGAAGGAGTTCATTGGGAAATTTGTCATCGTGTATCTGGATGACATATTGGTTTTCAACAGGACGAAGGCTGAATATCTGAAGCATTTGGCTATTGTGATGAAGAGACTACAGCATGAGAAGCTGTTGATAAATATGAAGAAGTCCTCTTTTATGAAGACAGAGCTCATTTATCTGGGTTTTGTTATATCTACAAATGAGTTGAGGATGGATCTAGATAAGGTGGAGGTGATCAAGAATTGGCCATCACCGAGGAATGTATTTGAGGTGAGGAGTGTTCACGGATTGGCTACTTTCTACCGGAAATTCATCAGGAATTTCAGTGGAATCAACACAACAATGATGGATACAGTGAATAAAAGACATAAATATTTTCACTAGACTGAAGAGGCTGAGAAGAGTTTCATATTATTGAAATGAAAGATTACGGAACAACCAATTTTGGTGTTGCCGGATTTTCAGAAAACATTTTAGGTGAAATGTGATGCAAGCGGGTTTGCTATAGGAGCAGTCTTAAGTCAGGAGGACAGACCGATTGCATATTTCAGTGAAAAGCTGAATGAGGCGAAGACAAAGTACTCCACATATGACAAGGAATTTTATGCCATCATACAGACATTGAAGAAATGGAGGCACTATTTGATTCCAAAAGAATTTGTTTTATATAGTGATAACCATGCATTACAATTTGTGACTGAACAGGAAAAGTTGAATCAAAGGCACGTTAAATGGGTTGAATACATGCAAAATTTCACTTTTGTGATAAAACATATTTCTGGTATTGGTAACAAAGTTGTTGATGCTTTGAGCAGGAAGTGTTTGCTGTTACAGGAATTCAAAGTCCGGACGCTAGGCTTTGATGATCTTAAAGATATGTATGCAGATGATCAGGATTTCAAAGAAGCGTATGGAGCAGCTGAGAACCCAGTTCTCAGAGACATAAGCCAATGGATAGAGTATGTGATCCAGGACGGATTGTTGTTGAAAGGCAATCAACTGTGTATTCCGAATTGCTCCATGAGGGAGAACTTGTTGAAAGAGAAGCACAGTGGTGGATTAGCAGGACATTTTGGCCATGATAAGACATTCACGAAGCTGAGCGAGTCATACTTTTGGCCAGGGATGAGGTCAGAAGTCAAGCAGTTTGTTGACAAATGTAGAATTTTTCAGCATTCAAAGGGGAGGAAGCAGAATGCAGATTTTTATCACCCATTGCCCATACCTGAGAAGCCGTGGGATGAAATTAGCATGGATTTTGTATTGGGGTTGCCAAGGACCCAAATAGGTGTTGATTCCATCTTTGTGGTGGTGGACATGTTTTCAAAGATGGCACATTTTATCCCATGCCAAAAGACCAACGATGCGACCCACATCGCCAATCTATTTTTCAAAGAGATCATTCGACTTCATGGGTTGCCGAAAAGCATAGTTTCAGACAGGGACACTAAGTTCCTAGGGCAAGTTCCTAGGGCATTTTTGGAGGACCTTATGGAAGAAGCTGGGGACTAACTTAGCGTTTAGTTCAGCTTATCATCCTCAGACAGATGGACAAACATAAGTGATGAACAAAAGTCTGGGAGACTTGCTGAGAAGCTTGGTGATAGAGCACCATAGCAGCTGGGACCATGTATTACCACAAGCAGAGTTTGCATACAATGATTCAGTGAATCGAAGCACGGGGAAAAGTCCATTTCAGGTTGTATATGGAGTGCAGCCGAGAGGAGTCTCTGAGTTAAGGGATTCAGAACCGACTGCTACTAGTAGAGCTAGTGCAGAGGAATTTGCTGAGGCGATGAAAGAACTTCACACCAGGGTGAAGGAGTGACTGTTGAAATCGAGCCAAGAATACAAACGCAGAGCTGATCAACATAGAAGACAACTTCAGTTTGAAGTTGGTGATCTATTTCTGGCGCATTTGAGGAAAGAAAGGTTCCCGAGAGGAACATATAACAAGTTAAAGATGAAGAAAATTGGACCATGCAAGGTCTTGAAGAAGATGGGAGAAAATGCTTATGAGATCGAGTTACCCGATGGGATCGAGATATCCCCGATATTTAATGTTTAAGATTTATACCCATATAACGCTGATGAAGCAAGAGCTGCAAGTGATGGACAACCAGAGGTTCATTGGCAGAAACAAATGCCAGTTGCAGAGAAGCCACATATGGAGCAGATACTGAATAAACGAGTGGGTAAGAAAACCAGAAGGAAAGAATATTTTCAATATTTGGTCAAGTGGAAGGGCCATCCAGTTGAAGATGCCAGCTGGGAGACTGAAGCAGAGATATGGAAGCATGGACATACCGTGCAGGAGCTCATGGACAGGAGCCCATACAAATTTTCAAGTGAGGGAGTATGATGCAGGAGCATCTCCCGAGACAAGCGAGCCAACACAAAAGACAAAGGATAGTTGGGCACATGCCAGGACCAATTTTTAAATTTTCCCTTGAAGTTGATGCGCTAAACATAAATGAGATCATTTAATTAAGGCGCCTTGGTAAAATGTAATCAGACCTTGAGCGCCCCGCTCTCGTCTGAGATAGACAAAGGCATTTATAAGTAGTACATGTAAGTAGGTAGAATTGAATATTAGATTAGACAGTTCTAGAAGAGAGAGGGAGAACGGATATAGACACCCTCATTGTATATTGTAATATAGTTCAGGAAGATTTAGAAGAATCTAGAGCATAGGAGAGAAGCAAAGAACTGTAGAAGAACTCCCATGTATAGATCTTGAATTAATAGAAGAAGTTGATTCAGATTCATGGTTGTCGTGTTATTCTCTGTGTATGTGTGTTGAATGCTGTGCTCATGAATATTTACTTCCTGTTATGCATTTGATATTATGCTGTGTGTATGATTTCAGGTGTTGAGATTGAAATCTGAAGGAAGTGAATGAGTTTCAATTGTTTCTCTAATTGAGCCAGAGGATTCCTGCAAGGAGTGCAATTGAATTGTCCGCAAGGAGTGCGTTGACAGAAGGGTTCAACTAGAGTTAGTTTTCGTTCTCATTTTCCTCGAAGGTGCAGTTAAGCACAGTGCCGTGCAAGGAGTGCGCAGGCCAAGCTAAGCCTCAGAGTTGCGATTCTGAGTAGAGCATCGGAAGACTGCTGCTGCGGGTGTGCGAAGAGTCGAGCGACTTCAACACTTAAACATTGTGAAGATTTTCCGCAAGGAGTGCGCGCAAGAAGCTCTCTGGAGGACTTGAGAAGTCGAAGAAAAGCTCAGGAAAGGATAGGCCTCTGAGTTGCTGAAGATCAGCATTGGCAAGTGCGACTTAAAGTTGCAAGAACGTCGTAGGTTGGCGAATAGGCGAACCAGTCTCGTAAAGAGACATTCAGTCATCCCGTGGATTTACGAAAGGAGGAACGAACGGACAAAATCCTTTGAGGAGATTTCGCGAAGTCCCGTGAGCCGTTGGATCTCACGGAGGTGCAAGGAGGTTACGGTGAGAACGTCCAAAGGGTTCGAAGCTCAGGAGGGGTGGAGCCATCGATTTGAACCACGAGGGTCGTTGGATCCGAGTACATATCGGAAAATCGGGGTTTTCAAAGACAGAGAAATCTTGCCGCTTGAAATCGTGATCCGCGATATCTCGACAAGACCATAACCGTTCGTTGTGGAGGACGCGCGTTAGTAGATCCAGAAGAGTCGGAGTTCGTAGCATCGGGGATTTCGAAGGAAAGAAACCCTTGCAGTTTGGATTCACGATACGCGAAATTCCGACGGGAGAGTTGTGTGGTCCACAGTCGGAGCTAGTGGAGGACAGGTGTCAGGAATCCGACGAGAGTTGGAAATTGGGAAATCGGAGTTCCTAAGGTCGGAGGAAACGAGACATCAAAAGTCTCGAAATCCTGAAAGAATCGGGACCGTCCATCTGGAAGGACGTGTGGCAACCATCGGTGTCATCGAGAAAGTCCCGACAGGGAGATCATCTATCGGTGTTTGGGTCATCGGTAAATCGGGGATCTCGGTGACAAAGTGTCTAGGCACTTTGGTTTCGCGAACCGCAAAATAGTGAGGAGGAGCGAGAACCGTCCATCCTAGAGGACGCGTGGCCGAGATCGAAGTGATCGGGAAATCGACATTAGTGAGATCGGGAAAATCAAAGATCAAGGAATCTCGACACTAGAAGCCGCGAAACCCTGAGGAAGATCTGGAGCCATTGATCTCAGCGACTGCTCACCGCCGTTGATTTTGGTTACGGAGGAAAGGCTTCCTGGTGACGTCAAATCGGGAATCGGTGCATCGGGAAATCGGGGATCCTGTTGATAAGAGGTTTAGTGCATTTCGACATTCGAAATCCCGAACCCTGATAAGAGATAAAACCGTGGTCACATGTTAATGGTCCTATGGTTCAAAGCCTATAGCCGGAGGGCTATTGTGAAAAAGGAGCGTCGCGATTCGGGGAATCGTGAGTCTTGGAGAGATGAGTATTTCGACATCGCAAACCCCGAAACCCTGATGGGAGTTACAACTGCGGTCATATAGGAGCCGGTCGTGTGGACTAAAGGCTTAGCCAAGTGGGGATAAGGCAACAAAGGAGTGCATCAGAGATCAGAGATCGGTGATTCAAGTTGCCAGAACATCGTGGGTGTCAAAACTCCGATAGTGGGAACCTCGATAGAAGGAGGGGAGTCCCTGAAGAGATTTCTGTGGGTGAAATATTTCCCAATAGGGAAATAGAGAACCTTTGAGTTCTCTCGGGCCAGGCAGGAAATAGAAGGTCCTGTGAGCGGACGTGCCTCGAGGGCGCGCCTGCGTCATATGTCAATTTTGGTGTTTTTCCTTCAAACATCCACTTTTCATAAAAACTGAAAAAACATAATATTGAAAAAGTAAATAGAAATACATAAATGAAATAAAATAAACCAATGACATTATGATTCTAAATGATAATAATCATCTTTATTATCATGAAAATTAATTTTAAATCAAGAAGATCCACTCATATAAACTTTTATTTTTTAATCCTTCAAATGATATACAATATATTTTATAAATATTAAATCAAAATAATAATATTAAATTATATCTAATATATAATAAATATATAATAAGTCAAAACAATAGTTATATCATATTTAATATATAATAGTAATCATTTAGGCTCTAGCTTAGGTATCAACCACTACCTTCCAGGCTACCCCTATGGCCTCCAAATGATATGCAATATACTTGATAAATATTAAATTAAGATAAATCAAAATGATAATATTAAAGTTATATCTAATATATAATAATATATAATAAGTCAAAACAATATATAATATATAATAAGTCAAAACAATAGTTATATCATATTTAATATATAAAAATGTATTTTTTTTAACAAAGAAATATTAATAATTTTTTTTTTTTTTCTATATAATTTTATTATGGCTTAAAAGATTTTGAATTCATAGAAATTATATAGTATTATATTTTGAAAGAAAATTTTAAATCATTAAAGTTATTTATTGAGAAACAAAATGTAATTGATTATTATTCAAATTCAAGTGAAAGTGTTCTGTGTAATTTTTAAAATTGAGCATAGTATTGTCTTTATTGTTTATAAAACAAATATGGTTTTTCTTTCTCTTGTAGATCAATTCTTCTTGTTTAAAGATGCAGATAAAGTGTCATTTGTGTTGTATTTATTTTTCATTTATTCATTGCAACTATGTGATTACTTACATCTTTTTCATTTTCATTGTACCATCACTTAAATCAATATACATGATCATTTTGCATTATGTCATTGTTGAAATGAATGCAACTATTACATATATCATTGTTGAAATAATTGTAACTATGTGACTATTTTACATCATTTTTAATTGTATCATCACTTAAATCAATACATATTATCATTTTGCATTATATCACTGAGTGAAAAAAAAGTAATATAGAAAGAACTTACAAGGGAAGGGACATTCCATTACCTTCCTCATGGAGGTTCCTTTAAGAAATTGAAACCCCCACAAGGATGAAACCCTAAGGAAGAAAAGGTAAGGGAGAATAAAAGAAGAGAAAAAGAGAAGAAATAAGAAACTAATGGAAGAGTAGGGTTTTAGGATTTTTAGTGACAGAAAATAAGATATTTTAATTAAAATAACAAAAGTATTTTCACACTCACTAGGATTGAGACAAATGGTCTTTTTTAGTAGTGGATTTTTTTTATTTTTATTTTTGAAAAGTTTCATTTGATTTTATTAAGTTATATATAGAGAATTTGATGCTAAACCTAATTCTAAAGTTGGTGCTAAATCTAGTATGTCAGATTAAAAATTATTAGTGATAAAGTAAATAGAAATATAAAAATGAAGTAAAAAAAGCTAATAACATAATTTTATTACAGTGAATAGTAATAATCAATTTTAAATCATGAAGATCCACTCATATACAAACTTCCATTTTTTTGAGTCATCCAAACTATATTTGATATACTTGATAAATATTAAATTAAGATAAACCTAAAATGGATAATATTAAAGTTATATCTAATATATGAGAAGTCAACACAATAGTTATATCATATTTAATATATTAAAGTGTAATTGTTTTTTAACAAAGAAATATTAATAATCCTTTTTTTGTTTTTATAAATTTATTACTATTAAAAATATTATGAAATCATACAAATTATAGGGTATAAATTTATTATGACAAAAAACATTATGAAATCATACAAATTATAGGGCGAGAGAAAATTTTAAACCACAAAAATTATTTAGTAAGAAACATAATGTAATTGTTTATTATTCAAATTCAATTCAAAGTGTTGTGTAGTTTTTAAAATTGAACATAGTACTCTTGTCACTATTCACAAAGCAATATATGTTTTTCTATTAATGTCCCTCACCTTCTCTTGCTTCTTGTTTAAGGATATGGATGAAAATGTCAATTGTGCTGTATTTAATTTTTATTTATCTACATCCATCGATCTGTTCTTAATTCTGTGAAGAAGAAGTTGATAAGGTAATAAATACATGAAGTCTATTGTAATCTTTTTTCTTAAACATAATATTCTAACAATTTACCATAAATATTGTATACATAAAATTTGTGACAAATTTACAAAATACACATTTGTTATTTTTATTTATTAAAATTAATGAACCAACATATAGTCTTTTACATCTCCCCATACTGAATATATAAGACCTCTTGACACAATTATAAATACAACCTTGGATTGTATAATAAAATATATATTATTATATCCAAAAACAATATATATATATATTCTAACTTATATTTCATAATATATTTTATAGCTCGAATAAAATGAATATCAGGCACTTTACTATGTAAAGTTTGAGTGTTATGTGAGAGTGAGT
>ML805452.1:38410-58764 GCA_009831015.1 Picea engelmannii
GTTTTAAGTAAAAATTAAGATAGATACAAGGTGTAGAAAAACATGTATTTAAACTCTGCAACATTTTCAGCTTGGTCAACTTCAAAAAATTCTAGAAATTATAATATTCATCCGTTAAATTCAAAATAATAGTCATAATAAAAGAGAGTCTCTGTAGATTGTTGCAGTATATTTTGTTTCTTCAAAACATAAGTTTAATAATATATACATTGTTGTAGAAATAAGTAACTCATTATCATTCATTTCATGTTTAAGAAACATACTGTTAAACAATTGTCAAATTGACATATCAAATCGTGATACAAAAAAATTGAAAAATAGTCTTTGGAAAGCTAACACAATTCTTCACAAGTTTTGTTTTTACTGTAAAGTGAAATTCTAAATAAAAAAAAATACTTTTATATGTCGGAAGTTGAATAACTTGTGAAAATACAATTTTTTTTCTCATTAAACAAGCAAAAGTGTAACCCACATTCATGATTTCACCCATTTGGTATCAGAGCATATGATCCTTGAGTTTGGCTCCTTCAAGCAAGTCAGCTTGAAATTTCACTATAATTGTTTTTGGAAAGTTTCAGACATTGAAAAGTTTTGGGAGACTAAGATGACATAGTGAAGTACCCATGGTAAATTTTTTAGATTTTACTTCACTATACTTTTCAAGTTACATCATGTGGAAGTTATGGTTTTTGACTAGTCCTAAAACTAGTCTCAAACATGTGTTCTAGGTAAAATACTCATATCTAATTCTAGAAATATTGAAATTGAGTGTCATTGGTTGTATTGAATAGATTATGGACCATAGTATTTTAGGTCAAAATTTCAGCATTATTTCTGAAAAACATGACACATGGTAGTCTCTACAAAGTTCTCTCTTCAAAAGGGCCAAAATCAACAAGTTTTGGGAAAGTTACCATAACTTTTTCTTGAAACATTATAATTTAGTCAAACCTATGTCATTGCAGAGAAGATATATTAGGGTACTAGAGAATTTTTTTTCAGACTCACATGTGTAGAAATTTCATAGTTCTATCAGGTGCAAGGTCAACGCACATAACAATCTCCAAATCAAGGTTTTAAAAATGTATGTTACACTGAAACTTGCATAATTTTTTATTGGAAGGTCTATTTGAGGAGATTCAAAAGGTGTGGTAAAAATAAAATAGATGATAACTCTAAGTAAATTTCATAGATGATTTTAGGGGCTAAATTTTGCAAATGGGATAATTTTCCATGGTTTTTCCCAAAAAAAGATTCGTTAATTTCCATTTTTTCTAAAAACAATTCACCCAAATTCCATAGAATAAAATTATTTTATCTTAAAAATCGCCAAAATTTTATATAAAATATATAAAATCTTTAGAAATTTGAATATTTTTACAAATCTATCGCCAAACATTTTACATTTTGCATATTAAGGACTAGTAAGATTAACTTAAGTTTCTATATTTTAATATAAGTTTCCATCCTTAAAATTATCCCTGAAGTAAATATTATGTTTGGCTCACATGGAAATTGTTGAACCCCATTCACACACAAGGAATATTTTAACGCATTTGGAGAACGCAAAGATTGAGTCCCAGAATCATGATCATTCATCACTCCAAGATCCATATCATTGGGGTTTCAACTCAAGATCAAGGAACTACTTAATTCCCAATATCAATATGATGAAGTTTAATGGTAAAGATCCTATAACATAGATATTCTATATGGAGAAATTCTTTGATCTACATCAAGTGATGACTTTACAAAAGGTAAATCTTGCATCCTTGTATTTAGAACCTGATTAATTTGTCTAGTACCAATGGCTTTGTGAATGCAAACATGATTCTATTGTCTCTTAGTTCATTTTTACAGATGAATTGATAACACATTATGGGGATATTAAGACAAACATATTCTTTAATCAATTGATAAAACCATGGTCAAGAGGTCCAATTACATAGCACATTCAACAATTTCAAAATCCAGGTCTCAGAATAAACAACATTCCATGGGATAAGATGTCATATATCTTTATGGGAACTTTAAAGGATAGAATTCAACATGAGGTGTCTCTATTGAAATGTGAATACCCAGAGCATGTTTTTAGTGTGGTAAGGAAAGTTGAAACTAAAAATATCGCTACTAGAAGGGTGACCACTAACATCTATAGAGAGCACCAAGTTCCTTCTCTTGACCTCATTCAACCAACAAGGTTGACACCTCAAAAAATGGATGAAAGAAGATAAACAAAACTATTTTTCAATTGTGACAACAAGTATAATAAGGGGCATAAGTGCAGTGAGAGAAAATTATTATACATAGATCGTGAAGAGGAAGAATATCAAGAACTAGAATTGTCACAATATCTAGAAATAGAAGAAACTACTCCAACCATATCTTGTCATGCATTGGACAACATTATCACTCCTCAAACTATCAAGATAGGGGGATATAGAAAAAATAAAAATTTAACGATGTTGATTGATTATGGTAGTACCCACAACTTCATTAATTGCAAATCAGTCAAACTTCTTAATTGCTTTATATATCTAGCACCATAGTTTCAAGTAATGATTGCATACAGGTACCATACAATATTTAGGGAAGTGCCATAGTATTAAGCTCACTATGGGGGAGTACTTATTGGATAGTTCAATGATTGCAATCCAAATTGGTGGTGATGATGTTGTATTAGGGGTCCAATTGTTACAATCATTGGGAACATCAACTCTTAATTTTCAGGAACTTTTCATGAGATTTTCCTTAGAAGGAAATGAAATTGAACTCAGAGGTATCTGAGGGAATCCCTCTAAAGTGATAAACTCTAACATCATTACCAAATTACTAAAATATGGATACCATGGTGTAGTTGTGCAACTATTCTCACTAGATGTTCAAACATCTAGATCATTTGTCCTTGTGGATCTCCAAAAATTCATCGACAATAATTTCAAGGTATTTAGAGAGATGCCTAAAGGTATTTTACTTTCTTGATATCATGACCATGCTATTAATTCGCAAATGGGAAGTGTACCACCTAAAATTACACCTTACAGGTACCCATATGCACACAAGAGTGGGATTGAGCATATGGTTCAAGAAAAGTTAGAGGTTGGCATCATTAAACCTAGACAAAGTGATTTCTCTTCACTAGTGGTGATGGTTTACAAAAAGGAAGGTTCATGGCATATGCATCTAGATTATAGAGAGCTCAACATGATGACCATTAAAGATAAGTTTCCTATTCATATCATTGATGAATTATTAGATTAATTGCAAAGAACAATTTTCTTTACCAATATGTATCTTTGTTCTAGATATCATCAAATCAGAAAGAGGTAAGAAGAGATCCCCAAAAAAACCTTTAGAACACATGAAGGTCATTATGAGTATTTGGAAATGTTGTTTGGCCTTACAAATGCACCTTCCACATTTCAAAGATTGATCAATTCCATTTTCAAACCCTTCCTTAGAAAATTTGTGTTAGTTTTTTATTATGATATACTAATCTACAACAAATCTTGGGAAGAGCATGCACAACATGTTGACACGATCTTAAATCTATTATAGGAATAGCAACTATGTGAAAATCCTTCCAAGTGTGACTTTGGGGTTTAGGAAGTGGAATTATTTCGGTCATATTGTATCTCATGAAGGGATTAAAGCGGACTCTAACAAAATCAAAGATATGCTGGAATGACCAATTCCAAAAAACTTGAATAATATTAGAGGATTCTTAGACTTAATGGGATATTACCATAAGTTTGTTAAGAATTATGGTTAAATAACAATACCCCTAACAACATTATTGAAAAAGGATGAATTTTATTGGACTTAAGAAGACACCAAATATTTTGAAAAACTTAACGAGGTTATGTGCACAACTCCTATATTGGCCATGCTTGACTTCCCAAAAAATATTACCATGGAGTGTGATGCATCGAGGCATGACATTGGTGCATTTTTAATGCAAGAAGTAAGGCCCTTTCCTTTGAAAGCAACCGACTTAAATGAAACAATGAACTCAAACCCATTAATGAAAAGGAAATTTTTGCCATACTGCATCCAATTAAGACATAATTTCCTTACCTAATAGGAAGACACTTCAAGATAAAAATAGATCATGCTAGTTTGAAGCACTTCTTGGAACAACAATTTTCTTTAGAAGATAAACAAACGTGGGTTACAAAGATTCTAGGTTATTGTAATACCCCAGTTTTGAGTCCCCAGATTAATAATGTATTTTTTTATTCATGAAAGTCCAGAGTACCTATAAAGTTGAAGGGCCAAAGTGCCTAGAAATGTAATACTTTGAATATATTAATAAAATACATTGCTGGTTGCAAGATGAAAATAGACAGAAATAGGGGGCTATGATTCCACAAGAGAGGGCGATAAAAGGGCTAAGTATTTTTATTATTATTTTATTCACTCATCTTGGATTTAGTTGGGAAAATTGGTTACATGAGCTTCTTGGGGAAGCCACATGGTGCTTAATTGCATGTAATTATATAAACCCCTCTTTTGGATTGTTTGGGGGTTAATCACTAATTTTCAATGATACTCGTTCCTCATTCACTGTTGCTCTTGGACTGGGAATGATAAATGAATTATGGGAGGAGAAGAGCCATTACTTGTTGGATGTAAGTAATTATTGATTATTCTAGAAAGGAATGGATGCTTGTGTGCATGAGAATAATGGTAGTTGGGAAAGAACCGTCCACAACTGAAAATCCTTGGAGTTTCCAACATTGAGATTTCATGACCAGTAGCACTGGAGCCTTGGAAAATAATTGGAACAACTTGAGTGACTGCATTGTAGAGAAATGGGTTCATTTCTTTGGTTTGTGTAGGATGAACGGGAAGATAGTTGGTAAATTAGGATTGTTGTGTGGTTGGGAAAACCATGAGAGTTTGATAGCTGGTTGTGTGTGTTAGAGTTATCCTAGGAATCATCCTTTTGGATTCATAGCCTTGGCTCGGGGGTGACCTACTATTGAGAGATAGAACAAAAATGTCTACAGTTGGGTGGAATGTTCGACATCTGTAACCAGTTGGTGAATGGTTGTTTGAAAATATAAGTGCTCTCTATGTTTCTATGTAATTTATATTCCGCTGTGTATTTATTATCTCTGAGATGTATTTATATTGGGCATGCTTGATGTTAATGTTGTGCATGGCATGTTGATCATTTATTTTATGGTTTAACATGTTCTTGTTAATTGCATGCATTGGTTTCATGTTTCTTGATTAATTAAAGATTGGTAATATAAATTCGAATTTACCCAAGAAGGAGAATTTAGAGGTATCCGTGCAGTGGGTAGATTACAGTTTGGTATCAGAGAAAATATTTTCCGGTTTGCTGGTGATGAGTATGTTACATATTGGTTTTAGAGCAATTTTTCAATTTTGTGGCCCAGGTTGGTGGTCTGGGTATATTACAGTTATGAATTTGAAATTATATACAAAAATGGAAAAATGTGGTGGGAAATGCACTTTCAAAGAAAGAAGAAGACACATAAGGATAAATTTGTTCCATTTCCATTCTGCAATTTGATTGGGTAGAATAAGCAAGGATAAAATGGAAGCAATATCAGAAGGTACACAAGATCATTCAACACCTATAAGAAGACCTAGGTGCATTAGATAAATTTGTGTGGAAGAATGATTCACTGTAGTATCATGATCACTTATATTTATATAAGAATTCCCAACTCAAATAGAGGTCCTTTTGGAATTTAACACTTCTCCTATAGGAGAACATTCAAGGTTTTTGAATACTTACCACATGATAAAGAAGGATTTTTTTTGGGAAGGTATTAAAATTGGTGTTCAAAATTTTGTGCCTGAATTTTTGGTTTGCCAACATAATAAGGGAGAGACAATCAAGATCCTCAGTCTTATAAAACCACTAGCCATACCAAGTCATCATTGGGAAGAAGTCTCAATGGATTTTATTATAGGTCTACCAAAGTTTGAAGGAAATAATGTCATCATGGTAATGGTGGATAGAATCAAAAAGTATTCACATTTTTTTATTATCTCTTTCTCATCCTTTTAAAGAAATTACAATAGTGGAAAAAACAATTCATAAGCTACATGGAATCCCCAATATTATTGTAAGTGATAGAGATCCAATTTTTGTTGGTAATTTTTGGATTGAATTATTTTCTTGTTCGGGTACTCAATTGGTTCACAACTCCTCTTAACATCTTCAATATGATGGGAAAACTAATATTGTGAATAAATGCCTAGAAGGGTATCTTCGTTTCTTTACATCTGATAAACAAACACAATGGTGTTGGAAATTTGGTTGTCATTGATGTCAACAATGTGCAGGACATAAAGTCAGGAGAAATAGCATTGCATCGAGTAGGACGCAAGATCAAGATAAATAGCGCTACATCGCGCAGAGATTGTACATGACACAAGCTCAGGATAAATAACATTACATTGTGCAGAAATCACACATGACACAAGCTTAGGATAAATAGCATTGCATCGCGCAACACACAAGCTCAAGAGAAATAACATTGCATCGTGTAGAGATCATGTAGGACACAAGCTCAGGAGAAATAGCGTTGCATCACACAAAGATCACGCAAGACACACGATCATGAGAAACAATGTTGCATCATGTAGAGATCAAGCCGTTGAACAATATTCTAGATCAACGGTGATAGATGTACCACACTTCATTCATCTAACCTACCGCACATGACATGGAAGTAGTATTAAAACCACATTGTTGAGTTTTTTTACGAAAAAACACTAGCAGTAAGTGGTAATGTAACCGACAAGTGCCAGTCAACACACCTGGTGACCTTATTTGCAGGTTTGTATCGACAATTTAGACAAACAAAAATCCACAAGCTTCGAGACACGAGAGGCACAACCTCATTGCGATAATTTTAGAGACACGAGAGGCGCAACCCCATTACGACAAGTTTCAAGGCACGAGAGGCACAACCCCATTACAACAAGTTCTGAGACACGAGAGGCACAACCTCATTGCGACAAGTTATGAGACACAATAGGCCCAACCCCATTGTGACAAGTTTCGAGACACGAGAGGTGTAACCCCATTGCGACAAGTTCCTAGAAACAAGAGGTACAACCCCATTATGACAAGTTCTGAGACATGAGAGGCACAAACCCATTGCGAAAATTTTTGAGACATGAGAGGCACAACCCCATTGCGACAAGTTTTGAGACACGAGAGGCCTAGCCCCATTGCGACAAGTTCCAAGAAACAAGAGGCACAACCCCATTGCGACATATATTGAGACACGAAAGGAACAACCCCATTGTGACTTAGGCCATGATTCTAGCCCTAAGTCAAATGCCCTGGAAATGAGTTGAAGGAAGCGCCTAGGTGCCCAAGACAGTCAAGCGTGGAAATCAAAATTTAATCCTGATCACGATCCAATGGTAGTATAGTTTCGATGAAACTAGAGCTCTTTGTAATGAGGAAATTGACAGTCTTAGTCATTTTTTGAAGGATTTCTCAGATCAATCATTCCATAAGGAATATTGACTTAAGAAAGAACTAAAATTAATTAATTTAAAGGGGATTTGAAGTCAATTCAAGTTAATTTCAATAACAATCTATTGTTAATGAAGATGCACATTGATTCATTGAAGAGACACAATTTTTCAGTGATGCAAACTGTTTGGTAAGATATATAAACCCATTAGAATGAAGAATGAAAGTGTGAATCAATGGATATCTAAGTATACCTGAATAAGAGTCACTAGAATACATGAGAGTAAAAATAAAAACTGCACAGTGAGGGTGGAAGGGAGGAGCTAGGAAGGACTGTAGTTCTCTTCAAGTAGAATCCTGAAACAACGAGGGGGTCGATGCCTCCTTTCAATTTGGAGCTTCAATAATTCATGGGGTTGGAGCCTCCTATCAAGTTGGTGCTTGAAGAATTCAGGGGGTTGGAGCTTCCTTTCAAGTTGGTGCTTAAAGAAGCAGGGAGTTGCAACTTCCTTGAGTAGGTGCTCAGAAAAGGAAGGGGATTTTTGTCTCCTAAAGTTGGTGCTCTAAAAAGGATTAGTGTCCTTCACAATCAAAACTTGTTGTTATATGGACATTGTAATTCTTGTTAGTGATAAATAATTAATTGTTTTTAAATTCATTGTTAATTTATTGGCGTGGTTGATTTTTTTTTAAAAAGGACTACTAATTGGATAAAAGGAAATACTGATTCACCCCCCATTCTCAGTATTTCAAACAATTGGTATTAGAGCAAGGTTCCTTCACCACATTCTAACCTTTGGAAGGCAGATCCTGAAGAATCCAATGGACCGACAACAAGGAATGCTATCCAAGGTAGCACC
Organism: Picea engelmannii; assembly: GCA_009831015.1. Lineage (NCBI taxonomy): Eukaryota > Viridiplantae > Streptophyta > Pinopsida > Pinales > Pinaceae > Picea > Picea engelmannii. Next base: position 46,745 of record ML805452.1, read on the forward strand.
ACCGTTCAAAGAGATGAATATGATTTTTGGAGAATAAGGATGAAGAGTCATTTGATGGCACTTAGCTACACTACACCATATTCCCCACGAATTGATGTTGCTTCAAAGAAGTTATGCAATGACAATTCAAGGGTTGTTAATGCCATTTTAAGTGGATTATCCAGAAATGTATTTGTAAAAGTAATGCAATGAAAATCAACCAAAGAATTATGGGACATACTTAAAATTATTTATGAAGGAGATGGAAAGGCAAGACAATCCAAACTTCAAACACTCAAAGAATAGTTTTAAAATCTAAATATGAAGGAAGAAGAAAATATTGCAGAATATCTTTAGAGAGTAGACAAAATAGTCAACTCAGTCAGAGCATTGGGAGAAACAATAGAAGATAAATATATTTTTCAGAAAGTGTTTAGATCATTTCCTATGAGATATGATGCCAAGATATCTACCTTAGAGGGTAGAGACAACCTTGACAAACTCACTATGGATGAGCTCCATGGAATCCCCATAGCTTATGAGATGAGGACTGGGCAAGAAAGGCCATCTAAAGGGGAAACAACCTTCAAAATAAGAAAAAAATAAAAATAAATCAAGAGTAGGTGTCCAATGAAGATCAATCAAAAATATTTGATGAAGAAGTAGAAAAATTAATGAAAAAACTTAAGAAAGGAACTGGTAAATTCAAAGGAAACTACTCTTAAATGTTTTATTTGTGGCAAAGTTGGACATTTTTCCAACAAATGTCCCTATCCAAAACAAGAAGAAAGTGATGATGAAGAAACTTACAAAGAGCACAAGAAGAGAAAAACTGGAAACAAGAAGAAATCCCACAAAAATAAGAAGACCTTCTACACCAAATAAGAAAACAACTCATCTGAAGAAAGTGAAGAAGAAGAAGAAGAATCAAAGAATCTATTTATGGGTATAGAGAAACTTGATAATCCTACTAAAAATACTTTTGGTATGGATGGATATTCTGAAGAGGAAGGTGAAGTAGATATTGAAGAAGAATTGTTCAATGCTCTAGAAGAGCTCATACAATATAAAAAGAAGACTAAGTCACTAAAAGAACAATTACTAGAGTTTGAGGAAGCAATTGGAAGTACTTCCTCATGCCTAACAACCATGTCTCGACATCTTCTTCCTTCTGGTGTTCTCCATCAAACGTGGGAGGCTTAATCTTATTCATTTCTCCTTTTAGTTCATCCACTCCAAACCTCCTATGATATCTGGTAGGAATTGGTTTTGAACTACCGTGTGTTTCTTTATTGGAATGCTTTGGGGAGCGACGACGACATTCGCTAACACTCCTCGATCTTCTTTTCCTCTCAGGGGTCATGTGAATCCCTGTTTTTCTTATGTCACTCTCCTTTTCCAATTTATTTTCGATCCTATCCAGGCTTCACAACCACTTCAAGTTGAATTCACCCTGTTTATCCTAAGTTTTCTTGAGCCTTATGCTATCAACTCGGCGAGCACGGTCATCTTTATGCAATCTTTCAATGATTTTCATTATATGCCCTTCCTTATCCATCTCCTTTTCGTGCCCATTGGAGCTCGATCCTTTGACTCCCAAGTTGACATCCATTCCTTTTATTTCGAACTCTGAACTGGAGGCAATTCATGCCTCTTCCATTTATTTGCACTCGATGACAACTCTGACCGGTTCTAGCCTTGGTCAACTTCTGCAATCACAACGTGCAGAAAACTAGAATTTGTCAGGCCATCTTTCCTTAACAAATTCCACACATTCAAAACCAACCCGATTCTAAGAAAACATTTCGACTTCATGAATCTTTTGAGCTATGCTCGGCTCTGTAAATTTCGGGCGATAGCCCTCCCTTTCTTAGTTCCCAGTCCATGCAATCACGGGCTATGACCAAACACTAGACCACTATCTCTCGAGTTTTGGTTACCGAACTCGCGACATCAGGTGGATCAACGATCCACATGTACACGACATCCAACAGTTGGAACCCACTATGGTCCTTCCATCATTGAAGTTTTGAGACTTCGGAACTTTAGGGTTTCGGGACTTCAGACCTCAGAGGTTCCCACACTTGTTTCCTCCAAATATTCCTACTTCCGAAATTCCAATTTACTTTATCCCCTTCGGGCACACGTCACACAGTTGTTTCCAACAACCATGGTGGCATGTGGCATGCTTAGGAGGGTCCACGTCACCTTCGGTGACATCATCAGGTCCTACCACGTTCACTTTTCTTTTTGGGAGTTCAGGTTTCGAGAGTTTGTGCGTTCGCACATATCGCTTTTTCCGATAGCTGAAATCGTGAAATTGTGATCTGCTCCTTCACTTGATCCTACGACCAATATCTTTCCTTGTGATCTACGGTGTAGATATTTCTGGGACTTTAGAGTTTCGAGCATCGGAAGTTTGTGCCTCAACACATCTTGCTTATCCCGATAGTCAAATCCTCGAAAGGTTTCCAGGATAACTCCCCTGCAACTTCTCCAGATCTGACGGTCATGAGGGATCTCCTTTCCTCCCGACCATATCCAACGGCTCCAACACTTCATGCGTTGTGCTCTCTCTCTCTCTGTGGCCAAATACCACACCGACTGCAGTTTTGTAACATGGCCAAGCAACCCCTTGGCACTCAGAAATAATCTAAGGTTCGAAATTAGTCCCTCAAGACACAATTTCTACCTGAAACCTCAGGTCCAATGGCCCCTTATCTGGCCCATCCAGGATCAGGGTTGAAAACCTTCGCTCTGATACCAAATGTAACATCCCCGACCCTCCAAAGGCCAGGAAATGCTACCAACACTTATGACTTTATCCCTTTAAAGATCTGATACCTAAAATGTAACATCCCCGGCCTCCAAAGGCCGAGAAATGCTACCAACACTTATGAATCATGCATTTAAATAAATTCAATACATTAACAAAGAGTAAGCACATAATTACTGCTAGCATACATAATCCATGGCATTAACAATAATTCATATGCACAACAGTAAACATCATCGCAACATAATACATGATAATATTGCAAGCATCACAAACATGCATTTAAAAGCTAAATTTAAACACATGCATATACTTATCTTTGAAACTGGATGTAATTCACCAACTGTGTGTAGACCTTCTACGAACCTCCCAGCCTTAGATCGCGCTGCTCATCACTCTCAACAGTAGGTCACCCTTGAGCTGGGACTAAGCTCCATCGACAGGGAATCCTAGGCTAGGCAAGGTCAATGGGAAGACACCCAGTTACAGAGGAAGGATTTTCTCCCAGGAGTCACTTATGCCCACTGCTCATAGACTCTCATTCCTGACATGCCTGTCCCACCCCAGGAGTATAAACCTTCACTGTCACCAAGACAGTCCTTCGGATGCTAACCTCCATTACCTTGGGCTTTAGTAACAGACCAGACATGAAGTCTCAGAGTTCTGTAGCAGCTATTATAGCAAGATTTACCTCACTATTGCTATTTTGCATAGAGGGCCTTTTTCCATTTCCCCATGCATACCTTTCATCCCTTTTTGATGAATCCAGAGCTAAAAATATACATTTTTCCACGTATACACTCCCTAACTGCTATGCAAGATGCGTATACGCTTGCTGCTCCACTACAGATCGCGTATATCTTTATTTATGCCAGAAAATAAAAAATGAGGCCGGGTTTCCATGTCACGAAAAAATATCTCTGATTCTTGGTCTTCCATATACTGGAAACGTTTTGACTCGGCCCTTCAGTTGCATTCTGGAGGCTATAAGAGCACAATTTCGAACTATGGAAAAATATGAGAAATATTTAACTTTAAGAGCAAAGTTACTCTGGATAAATTACTTCATATTGAGTCTGCATCCCTTTGTCCCTCAAGTATGAACACAGTGTTCAGCCCCTAAGCTCTTCCCTTATTGTTGAGAGGACCTCTTTGCCTCTTTCTCATGAGCTTGCCTTTGGTGGAGGATTGAAGTGGTGGGGACCCAGTTGGAAGGAACTTGGTTTATTGGTTTCGAACCGTGCCGATACGAAAGTTTGTAATGTTGACACTTCTCCTGATCAATTATTAATAGAAATACTCATTTCCCGTCCTATTGGTATCTTGCAAATATATGATTATTATCCATGGGCGTGTTTGTAATGTTTATTAATGGATTATGCTATCTGATGTGCTAACCCCTTTTATATCATCACTACATACTTCCTTTTCTTGTTTGTTGAGAACTTATCGCAGGTATAAATCTTTGGTTCAAAGTGCTCAACGATGGAACATCATCAAACGTTGGATCGAGGTAGGCCTCTTTCTTGTATTGCACATTAGTATATATAGCATATGTTGGAATTGAGTTGATTTCTATAGTCATACCTGTCTGTTGTGGTTTACCCTTGGCCATAGAGAGTTTTTCCCTTGTAACAACAACTACAGGACCCCTTCCAGGCGTTCTTACTTCCTCAATGCAATCTCTCACCTGGAGAGTGTTGCTCAGAGGTTTGGCAACCTGTTCTTGTGATCGATTCCAACACAGTGAGGACACAACAACAAGGCTCAACAATGCACAGTCAATGGAAACAACCTCACACGGTTTGGACTACGCTGCCACAACAACCCACTGGGATAGCACAACACGACCCAGACAAATTCGGGTTTCTCAATCATGTAACATGTAACATACTCACGGTTATGGTTTCAGGATTGCGTAAGGGTGCACAGATATCTCACGTACAGGTTTGAACTGTCCAGGTAAGGGATCTGAAAAAAACACTAGACAAAGGTTGATCATGGACAGTCACGAGTTCAGACAGGGGATGGCCATTGGCCAATTGGAAGGTCAAAACCCTAGACTCAGGTGATGGCTGGCCGAATGCATACCCCCAACATGGATTATTCCTATGGTTTTAAGTGCATGCGCCTGGGTTGACACATGTCGCCCATGAAGCTGCATGCGCTCCATCAGCATGCGTTCCTCTCCAGGAACTTAGGACAAAACATATACATTTACACAATACTTTGGAATAATAATAAATTATTATTCCCAAGGTCTTAAGCCCCCAAACTTAGCCCCTCTTTATTACCTTTCAACCCCCTCTCCCTTACCCAGGCTTTGTGGAAGCTTAGTCCCCCATCACTCATTCATCGTGGTTGGTCCACACGTAGAGATGTTTATCTTTTATTAATAATGTTCATAATTACATGTACAAAATCAGGCTCCTGGCCTTTAACACTTAGTCTCTCCGGCCTAATAAACACATAAGCCTACCAGCTTATCAATACTCGGCTCACCAACCTACAAAACATGATTTACAAAACATGATTACAACAGGGCTCATCCTTTGGGATATTACAAACGATACCTACCAGAAAACGCTAGGGGTAGTCTTCTTACCCCTTATCTCCCTGAGACGAAAAGGGGCCATGCACAAACACAACCAGAATGTTGTAGCTCCCAGCTCGCCTCGCAAGGTAGAGATATCACTCTCTTTCTTGAGTTGAGTATCTCAACTCTCACAAGTAAAATCAATCAGAATTTTTGCAGCATAAACTTACTCATACCAGTCAAGATCCATTCCTCCTCTCATCCATTTCCTTTATAGAATTTTTTTTAGTGACAACTTGTCATTTTCAAATTTAATTCATTTTTTTAATAATTTAATTAGGAATTACTTCCCCCATACACTTGTCACTTGTTCCCTTAGTTGCACTAATAAATCCATAATTTAATTAAATTAAATGTCAATTTCCTTCACCCAACCTAAAAGCGCTCCTAAAATTACTCCTAGTTGTCCCTTTAATCCCTCCATTTCCCTTTTAAGGACTGATGTCTTTCTAAAACTTAGTTGTATTTAATTTAGGAAATTTCTTTAGTTATACCAGACTAGATACCTTTCTATGCTTACACATTTATGCTTTATTCATTTCTCAACTAAAATTCTAATTTAGTATTTACTTGCACAGGTGTAATAATCATTCCTTAGGATTTATTTCCTTTCTTATATTAATTTCCAATTTTCTATTCTCTTGCACACATTTATATAATTAAATCTTTAGATATAATTTTTACTCTTTTAATTCCTAACTGGATTTTTCTTCACCCCCCATTTGTTTAGTTTATAAATTATTTTTATTCTTCTTACCCACTTTAGACTTAGGCTCAAATTTTTAAACTAGGCTTAGAATTTTTAAGGAGATTTTATAATTAATAAAAATTACCCATTGAATAATTATTTTAAGTCCGGCCATGTCAAAACAAATTATTGTTTTCCTAGGAACCTAGGTTCATTGACTCAAGTTTTATTTTATACTGTGACATTCCCTTCAAGATGCACTCTGTGCTCCAAGGGTGCCACTCGCTTTTGTTTCAAATTTTAATTATGCGACATGCCCTTCAAGACGCACTACGTGCTCCAAGGGTTCCACTCGCCTTTGAATGGTTTTGGTAGTTTTCAAATCCTTGGAGTAAATACTCCATTCAGGCGACCTTGTGAGAGACTAAGGGCCTCTAAGGAGTAAGGACCCTGCCTTAATGCACACCCCTTAGAATATTTGTGAAAGACTGTCTCAGTCTTCCCTCATGACATCGTGGATCTCTCGAACTAGGTAATCGTTAACCTACAATTTGATCCATGACAAGAGTGCTAGTAGGCTATGGCAGGGCTGCTGCGACACATCTCCCTCAATATCTGGTTGTTGTGCATATCCCCTTTACTCCTTATGTGAGTCTGATTAGCAATAAATCATCATCCTGCATCCATCAACGAAACACGATCAATGATCCATAGACAACATCATAATGTACCTAATCATATGTCACATATGCATAAATAAAAATACCCAAACCAATACAGTCCACTCCCTGACTTGATCCAGAGTCCAAGGAGGTCCATTGATACTAGTGGCATCCTGAATCTGTCAAGTGTCCTGCACACTCAGAGGAAACTTGTCAATAGCATATGTCAATACAAATATATCCAATAACATAACATCATAATCATCAATATCATCACAAGAATCCATAAGTGAACAAACATCCATTTACTGAAACTGGATCACTTGCACGCAAGTGTCCTCAAAGAATAAGTCAATAACATGTACTCACAAGAACGGGATGTCACATACACCCCCTCTTGTTATAAACTTTGTCTCAAAGTTTCACAGTATGTAAATGTAGTAAATAAAGAATCTGAAAAGATCTAAATGTCTAACTATCAAACAAAAATGGAAATTGTTGGTGCATATCATATGCGTCATCCCAGGTAGCCGAGTGTGGACTATAATTGTCCCATTGGACCTTAACCTGATCAACTGTTCGACGTCGTAGCTGTCGAATGTGATGGTACAAAATCCGGATTGGCTCCTCCATGAGTGCACCCTCGTCCGACACCTGCAAGGAACTCATGTCAATCACATGTGTAGGATCACTAACATAATGTCTCAAAACAAATACATGAAAAACACTGTGCATATGCCTCAAAGAACCAGGCAAGGCTAGTCAATAGGCCACGAGCCCTTTCTTTTCCACAACTTTGAAAGATCCCACAAACCTAGGAGAGAGTTTATCACCCTTTCCAAACTTGATCAAACTCTTGTGCAGTTTCACCTACAAGAAGACTCGATCCCCAACATCATAACTATGGTCAACGCAATGCGCATCAACATAACTCTTCTGCCGATCTTGCACTTCTTTGATCCTTTGTCTTATCATTTGCATTTGTTCTTCCATTTCTTGGATCGCTTCTGGTCCTACCAAGACCCTATCCTCAATTTGATCCTAGCTCAAAGGTGTCTGACATGGTCGCCCGTAAAGAAAATTAAATGGCACCATCTTAATAGTGCTTTGATAGTTATTGTTGTACACAAACTCTACCAGTGGAAAGAACTCTTCCCAATGCTTCTGTTGGTCCATCACGTACATACACAACATATCTTCCAAGATTTGATTCTTTCTTTTTGTTTGCCCATCTGTCTCTAGGTGATACGCGGTACTAAAGTTAAGTTGGGTTCCCGAGGCCTCTTGGAAACTAGTCCAAAATCATCCTGTAAACACCGATCCTTGATTGGATATGATCCTCTTAGGCACGTCATGAAATATCACAATCTCATGGATAAAAACTCTAGCTATGTCTAGTTCTTGATACATCATACACACAAGAATGAAATGTGGACTCTTCGTCAAAGTGTCAACTACCACGAAAATCAAGTCCTGCCTCCTTTCTGTCAGCGAAAATCCCACAATAAAGTCCATTTAAATGAACTCCCATTTCTATTCTGTAATAGTGTGTGGTTGTATTAATCCTATCGGATGTCTATGTCCATCCTTCACTTGCTGACATTCTAAAAATATCGACATGTAGTTGACTATGTCCCCCTTCATTCATTTTCATAAGAATAAGGGCTGAAGGTCTTCCCTCATCTTTGTGACTCATGGATAAGCCATGTACACTTCTCTATGAGCTTCACTTAAGATCAAACTTCTCAACTCGTCATTAGGTAATACATAAATCTAGTTATTATACCTCATTAATCCATCCTTGTCCACAATAAATCCCTCAAATTTTGATACCAACATGGTGTCTTGTCAGATATTTTCCTTAACCTCTTTATACCAGTCATCGTCGCGTTGTAGTTAGAATCTTTTCATGAAGGTTCATTTGAAGAGGTATCACTGAAAATATGTGTGGTCTCTGACTCAACGCATTTTCCACTCTGTTCACTGTTCCTTTTATGTAGGTAATCTCAAAATGTGTCATCCGATTTGAAGAACACTTCGGGTGCATTCTCAACCATTGAAGATTATGGACACACGTATTTTATTCGAGAGATTTGTAAATAGGGTGGAAGTCACGAGGGAGGGAGTGCCGAAGTACCGACAATCATCCATCTCATTGAGAGATTAAAACGTGACCATTGATTTTATTAAGTGATCAAGCACTCACTTGGCCTAGCACCTGGTCATCGCCTGTGGTCATATGGAATAAAGAAAAAAAGGGCGAAGGAAGAAGCATTTCTTAAATTAATAAGCTCGTGGTCTTGCGCATATGGTCATATGTAAATGGTTTGAAGGAATTGCCTCTATAGAACTCAGTTTCTGCAAATATTTGCAGGAATATGGAATCAAGTTAAAAAGAAATCGATCCATACCTGTGATCGATTTACGAAAAGCACTCTCACTAAATTAAAGAAATAACAATAAATGTTTGAATAATAAAAGTAATTATTATTAATGTTAAAATGAAGAGGTGCGATGATCCAAACAAAGGGACACAATGTTTCATAGCTCATGTTATCACATGAACTTGTCAGAGCCTTGTGGGTTTGTGGTTTCTACCTAAGTCTGTAATTTTTCCCTGTCTCTATCCTTTTCGAATCGACAAGTCTTAAGTTTATCCCCTTTCAGCGTGTAAAGTCGTCTTCTGTGTGCCCTTGTTCATTTTTGTGCCCTGGTTTCCCTCAATATCTTAACCGGAATAAATCTCGGCCACAATCCCCTATATTTTTCTTCGAGGACGAGCACTCACCTCCTGTGTTCCAGTCACTGGTCTCCCTATTTTCTCAGCTCACATCCAGTCGTCCAGATTCTTGACCGTGCAGGCCGCAACCATGAACACAAATCACATCTACATGGTGATGTAGGATCCAGTGTCTCGGGCATGGAGGATCCAATCGAGTTGTTGTAGCTGCATGGTGATGTAGGTTTGATCATTGTGTTGTTGTGTCTGTGTTGTTTGGACATATTTCAGTTTCTGAAGCTTGAGATTAAGAGTGATCTTGAATCTGAGTTTTTATTGTTCCTGCTACTTGAAAGACTTATGTTCATAGCATTATTTTTCACCTTTCTCACTAAGTCTTCCCTCTGCTCACACTTAAACTCAATTCACTGATTGAAGTTAGTTGTGGCCCTCACTTCCCTGTGCATTTCTTGTCCATTTATGTGTTGAAAATCATTCATATATTGAGTTTTGTCCATTGACCTCCACTCACATAAAACCAACATCCACCAAAAACTATGATGGGTACTGGGCTTATCCTCCAGCAATCTGAGGGTGAATTTCAGTGATAACATTCTTGGTGCCATTGCCGGGGACGAATTGAATACATTTCCCTGGGTAAGAACAACAAATAAATTCTAATTATGAAGGTGCATCAAATATCAGTGACTTGAAGATTGCAGCTTGCACCTGGCGACTCCACTGTTTGAGTCGTGGCTCTAAAAGGTAGACACACGAGGTCTACTCCACAACTGCCTCTGGCTACACCTTAAGCTGGCCCAAATAAGATTATCAAGAAATGAAAGATTTCTTGAGAAGGCTTTTAGCTGCTGTCTGGGATTGAAAATTTCCCTGGGAGAACGACAACGATCAGATCTGGTCTTTGACGGTGAACAAATACCAGACACTTTCAGACTGCATATCATTCACCTGGCGACTCCATGTTTAAAGAATCCAATGGCGAATCCATAGTTTTAAGAAGTCATATTTTCATATGGAAGCCATTTTGGCTTGAAGGTTTGCTCCTTTCAATTTCTTTGTTGTTCCTTTTTTTCCAAATGTTGTTCCTACTATTGATGAGTGGGGTGATTTTTTGCCCATATTTAGAGAATGTAAAGATGACAACCCTGTCAAGCATCTCCATGAGTTTCATGAAATCATGCATCAGTGAGAGATACATCATGAGGATGTATTATTGAATATTTTCATGTACTCATTAGTGGGAGATGCACGTGAGTGGTATCACTCCTTGCCCCCTGCTAGCATCTCCTCCCTAGAATAGTTTCATGCAACTTTCAATGCTCACTGTCAAAGGTATTATTCCTATGATTTAATATGTCATAACTATTGAGAGGAATATAGAGATGGAATTTAGGACATATTTCATTCTTGCGAAAGCTGTGAGGATGAGGGACATCCCCCAGAGGAGCTGATGGAGCTGATATGATCACTTTCTGCAAGAATAGAGGAATTGAAGGCAGATTTTTCTCAATGCCCTTACGGAGAAAATACAAAGGATATTTCGGTCCTGGAAATAGATGTTCTTGGAATCCCTTCTTATGAAGAATAAGTGATGTCAGATACTGACCAAGAACAAACGATTTTTGATGGATATCCCAACGAAGATGACATAGAGCAGAGTTTCTCCATGGTTCCTGTTTTTGGTGATTGTGAATCTAACCCTTGGGAGAACCATGAAGGAGAAAAGGGGGAGCCACATCTCTCGGCTATCTTGGCTCCAATATTTTCCCCTTTCAATTTCTCAGCCATAGCTGGTTATCCTCATCCAGTGCCGGATAGAAATGAATGGGATGATTATCTTCCGAGATTCATAGGAAGCGAGCATGACGATCCCAATAAGCACTTATTCAATTTTTATAGATGCATGCTTGAGCATGACTTTGTTCACGAGGATGTCTTGATCAAGATGTTCAAATTTTCTTTGGATGGAGATGCTCATGAATGGTGTAAATTTATCCCTGTTGCTAGTATCCATTCTTTGAAGGATTTTCACGATGCTTTCAATGCATTTTACGAGAAGAGTTACCTGTCTCATCTTATTTTGGGTGATTGTTGTAAGAAGTTTTCATCAGTGGTGATTTTAAGAACCCCCCCTAAATTTATATGTATAATAATTGGGCGAATCTCCATGATACATAGGAAAAATTGAAGGTTATTTTATCAATAATATAATATGTATATATAATTTTTTGGCGAATCTTTTAGTCGATAATATAATCTTGTAAAATCTTGGTGAATCTTTCACTGAATTATAAAATCTTGTAAAATCTTGGTGAATCTTTCACTTAATTATTAAAACCTTTAAAGTCTTGGTTAATTTTTTGTAAAGAAGTCTTCTTCCTTGTCCCGTATGCTGGCCTAGTTAATATATCATAGAATTCATATGCCATATGATGGATGATATAATAGAAGGTGTTCTGGCATAACCTGGGTCTCAAAAATTTGCAGCTTGTGTGTAAAGATCCACGGTATCCACTTTTGCATCTACTTTTGCTGGTATGAGTCTAGAGATATGCCAAAGTGTAATAAACCACTTATGA